>NW_011627818.1:1191754-1259523 GCF_000204515.1 Acromyrmex echinatior
ATATATATATATATATATATATGAGTTTAGAAACGCAAATTTAAAGGGTTATATCAGAAGCATGTTTTTCGAAATTTTTTTAAAACAGAGACACTTCTTGCGAATTCTTTTTCTCTCTTCTTTCTTTGGGAACATTCTTCTGCGCGCAAATTTCAATCGGCTACTTTCACATAAATGCAGAATCAGGCTTTTGTGAGGAACCTTTTGCCAAACGAGAATGTTATGCCGTCAGAGTCATTCAAAAGACGACGCGGCAAAATTGTTTCTTTCAGCAGGCAAAAGCTTGGCAATCATACGCTATTAGCCTCCTCCACAGCCTGATCCAGCACGCGCTCAGGCAACGTCGGTTGCGAAGGCAATTTTCAAACGGGCCAATAGCCACCTCGCATCGGTAGCAGAGGCATTGAAGCGAGCGAAGAAAAGGGTGATCGAAGAAGCACGCGTTATGTCCTACACATGTCCATTGAAAGTTCTTAGACCCTCCGTCTTTCACATTTTAAAGATAATTCTTCGCCCATTGTCGTAGAATTCTTTCGGATTCGCGCCAAAAGTATTATACAATATACATATAAAAGTATTTTATTATAGCGTGAAAAAAGTACATTAATATTGTTATAGCGCATAAAAGATGTCTATGTAATTACTGTTATTTATCTTTTTCGTAGGATTACACGGTTCAACAATGCGTCTCGCGGATCAACAGGACGCTCGCTAACAGCTCGCAATTTACAGGAACGGAGCCGATCGCGCGCACACGCGCAGCCGGATCGTTTCCACCAAAGACGAAAGACGAAAGACGAAAGACGGTTGAAGAGCAATTATCGTGCGAAGGGCCATCAGGTATTCTGTAGCTTGTGGAGGAGTGTATAAGTGGAGGAGGACGCGGAGGAGCAACGAAGGTATGATGAACGGAGAGGCAAAGGGAATCGAGGAGCGTCTGATACACTTTTAATACGGGACCGAAGGAGCCCCCTGCACAGCAGGTGCACCGCAGGTGATTCTCCTTGTCCTTCTCGCACGCCGTGCGCCGTGCGCCGCGCGCCGTGCGCCGTGCGCAGGGCGCAGGTTTCCTCTCACGACTCCTCAGTCCTCACGGTCGGCCTGCACCCTGCGTACGCGATCTCCCACAGTGGTGGACTCCTCTTTTTTCCACGCGGAGGGGAACAGAAGGAGGGCTTTTTCGCCGACTGGGACTCGCTGGGAAGAAAGGATCAATCGGTAATAGCTGTGCCAAATGCGCCCGCCTGTGCCTAATGATTATCTAATCATTATAGATTCATCGCGCTCTCGAAATTTCGAATTGGAACGCATCCTCGTCGACCCGTTTTATTTATTTATTTATTTTTTTTTGTTTTTTTTTTTATACAGATGCTAGTGAAGAAAATATAAAGAAGAAATTATACTGTACAAGTTGTGGATTTAATGAAATTGGATTTATTCTATCAAGATATAATTCGTTCCGAAGTCGAATTTGTTGTAAATTTATTATTATAAATTTAATATTGAATAAAGTACTTTTTTTTACTCGTTTGTCTCATTTCTATTCTGTAGAATTTTTTATTCGTGCAAATCAACAAAAGCATTCTTAATCTTAAAAACGGTAGGCCGCTTGTAGGCCGCCCGTGGTTGAGATTCTCGTTGACGCGTGGGAAAGAAATAGGGCGCCAACCCTTTTTTCGAGACGCCCTGCAAGACGCTGGGGGTGGAAACGTAACCGATACGCTCGGCAGGACCTTGTTTGAATTTCATTAGCTACCCGACGCCACGTCGGGATTTTGTTCTGCTTGACTGCCGTGTCCGTCGAAGCGACCAGGAACGCCGCAAACAGGATTTCTTGCGTGCATTCCGCAAATAGTGACTTTAAATGTTGAAAATAAGAATAAACGCGTATTAAAAATATACGTGGCATTAAAAATCTCGATTCGCAAGAAATGTGTGCACTTTCCAACGATTTATTTCTCATATCGTCAGATGATTTATATTTTTACGTGTTGAAACTTTTTAACATAATTATGTTTTCGTAATAAAAAAAATATCTATATAGAAACATCGTTATTTATGTGTTATTCATGCTGCTAATTTCATCATCAAATCAATTTTAATTCGATGAAACTATTTCTGACGTTATTCATGAGCATACACCAAGTGATTTTAAAGAGCCTATTTTCTGCTGCGGAATTAAGCAACATTTATACGCGTAAAGCGATTCAGACACGATTCCCTCTTATCGCTGATGGGCGCGCGTGTTACAAAGTAACTTGCGGCACGAAGAAAGTAACACGTATTCTCGTCTCCACTATTATCTAAATTACGCGAAACACGCACATTCGCGCGCATCGAAACGCTGATGGCGCCGCAGATGAGTAATCCCTCGTAGGTCTTCGATGCTTCCGATCGGTTCGTCTCACCTGCTGAATAACGAATAAAATTCTGTTAAAACATGTTACTCGTCCGTGTCGTCGCGCGTTTACATTACCACTACGTTACGTAACGTAATTTTGTACCGTACACTCAATGTCCATGAAAGAAGAAGAAAGAAGCCGGAGGCGCAGCGAGGCGTTAACACTCGTGAATTGACACTTACTTTCTCTCGATAACCATATACTTGAGGCTAAAGTCGCGGCGCGTAAAGCGCAGAGTAAACAGCAAGTATGAGTAGAAAGCGTAGTTGAATATATAATAATACCACCAGAGAAGTATGAGCATTTGTTGGGAAGCGCGATGATAATAAATTAACGATAACCGAGTGGCCGATTACCTTGTAGACACAACATGAAACCTCGTTACACTAGGATACACTGTAAAACGATTAATTACGAGCAAGGTCGGCCATCTGATCACCCGGATCACCGTCTCGCCTCGAAAATGGAATATGCATGTCACAAGTGCGCAAGCTGCAGCGACTCACACTCGGGAGTAGCGAGCGGCCGGACCCCCATAAAAGATCGGCGCAGCTGGATTTTTTGGAAAAAATCCGAAGCGAGCACGGGCATGCGGTTGCTCCAGGGAGACAGCTACGAAGACGAAGAAGAAGAAGAAGAAGAAACCAGAGTGCTGGTGGAATAAAGGCCACGAAGACGTAGAATAGAACGAAGCAAATGAGAAGATGAAGGAAAAAGGCCTCGGTGAAGAACGGAGGTAAGGCGCGAATGGAGAAAGAAGAAGAAGAGGAAGAAGAAGAAGGAAAAGTGGAGGAAAGATCAGAGGCAGCAGAAGAAGGATAAGAAGATTCGAAGGAAGAGTCCGTCTGTGGCGGTGGAGTTGAAGGAGGACAGTGAGGTGAGCAAGGTGCTGCCAAGGTGGCGGTTAGGGCAGCTGATCTTCGAATAGCAGCAGGTGAATGTGAAGAAGCTCACGTGGATGAAGCGAGATGGGGAGAAGATGGCGGTTGTGGTAGCGGCCGTGGAGGAGGAAGAGGTGGAATCCACGCGTGCATAAAAGGTGTTTCGTTATTGTTACCAGGCGAGCGGCAGCCCCTTGGATTTATTAATCTTGTTCTGCTGGCAACATGGTCCCGTGCCATCGCCGTACGACTGATAGACCAAAAAAGGATAGTACCTTCTGCTCATCGCGATAAATTCCTTCGTACATATGCTCGAATTTCAGAATGATCGATTTTAGAATCATGCGGGCAAGATGAACCATGAAATCTCTAATTACATTCATCTGCGCGACGTATCGATGTCTTATCGTCATCGCACTATTTGATCACAGACAGATTAATCCTTAAAATATATACATAATATCTGTCATTTTAAAGAATACAAATTGTCAGACGATAAATGCAAATGACTCTCTTGATCGATGTTCGTCCATTTTCAAGCCTTGATACGCAATTATGATATACTTTGATAAATATTTTTGCAGATGAGAAGATATTACAGCAGAAATTTTTAAAAAGGTTTACATTCATAAAATCATTGATAAAAAAATCAACAGTATCAGAATTTTATCACATTCATATTTTAATATAGATTTATAACATATGTTTTGTAAATATTATATATACATATATACATATATATGTATCATTACTTAAAAAAAATTAGTCAATAATAAAACTACTAAAAAAATTAAAACAGATTATTCGTATTTCAGACATCTAATTAATGTTCCCAATGACATTATCTAACGTTCGATTAAAAAAAAAAAAAAACTTTTATCGCAATGGTGACCATCATAAAAAAGTTTAGTCAATTTCCCGTCAACAAAATGAGACAGATCTCTGTTCGTTCATCATCGCGTGCATATATATACTCGATCGGCGACATTCTTTCTCATATCGAATGTTCCGTGGAGGGTACCGAGGATGAAGCCACGCAGTGAGATCAGAAAACAAGCTCTACTCCGAATGTTTTTGTTGCGGTTGTGCGCACGTATTTACTTTCGTTATACCGGTGAACCGTCACTTCTTGTCAAATCCTATCGAAAGAGAAAGAAATTAGCAAAAAAAAAAAAATTATTCTAAACGTTTAATAATCACTTTTTACATTTTCGTACTGCCCAGGTAAAGGAGTACAAAATATCAATTTATTTTTCTATCGATAGAACGCAATGTTAATTCCATCAATGACGCTCAGATTATAATTAGTAAGTTGAAATTAATATAATTCAGAAATTATAAAAATTTTTTTTTACAGAATTCCGTTATAAGTTTCACAGTTTTAAGATTTGCGTAAATGTCATTGCTTGTAAATATCATTATTGTGCAATTTAACCGCGATCGTTCGAGCACGTCGACGACAAGGACGAACTCACGCGTACACCCCCGTCCACTTTGCGGGCAGAAGACGAAGGGGGACGATACACCATGTAGGACCGTTCGACTTCCTTGCGAAGGTCCGTTCCCATGTCCTCTCCTGGTTCTTGCTTTATGGGGCTTTCCGTTGTCGCCACTTCCCATGGACTTCCTAAACATTGACTTCCTTAAAGGAGGCACAGGGAAGAGCAGATGGCCTATTAATTCGATTGCCGCGAAGAAACCACCGCCACCATCACCGTCATTACCACTACCAACGCAGGCACCTTGCAACGTACATGACGAAGAGAAACGCTCGCGAGACGCCCTTCCCTGCGTCTTCTCAGACGCAGAGCACGCACTTGTCACGCCCGTTTTCAGCCGTTAAATTTGTCGAATTCCCCAATGACCTCATGATAATAATATAACAGAAAAGCGGAACTTTCCATACTTTCTGTTATTTTGTATACGCAACGCGTGTGTTTATTAAAAATAAAATTAATATACGTAAAGTAATTAAAATTTAATAGTTATTAATCTTGAGAGTGTCACTTTCGTTACCTCGTCATGTTCTGCAAGGCATGTTCATCAACGCAACGCGCAACAACTGTAACGATGTAAAAGACACGTAATGTATAGGTCTTATCGAAGATGAGCAATTTGCATGCTATTAGTAACAGAATGTTCTGCCAAGGGGCAAAAGTTTTGAGTGTCTCTTAACAATCTGATTGGTATTGGATAATTATTACTGAGTCATTCAGTCTTTTTTTGTTTTGAAAGTCAAAGTAAACGATAAGTACGTCGAAGAATCGAGAGTCTGTTTTATCTCGTATCGGTCGGCCGATCGACAATAATAACACATCTGACGATGCACTTTGCACCATAAGCAATATGTGTACGAAATATAACATTAATAATAAAACCGGCTGGGGCGACACTTTCTGACGAACGATAGCGCAAATATCGCTCACAAGAATCTAAATTAAAGTGACAAAGATGATTTTCTGTCTGCTTACAAAAGTAAGATATTAAAGATCTTATCACGAGAAGTAATATGAAACATTCAGTTATCCATCTAACTATTATCGATCGAAATATAAAATCATTATCTATTATTAATTGTATCAAGTATGAAATCCAATAATAAAGTTATATTATTAATTTAAGACTTTATTAGATATATTTTAAATTTAAAACTCCGCGTTAATGTTAGCGATTTAGTTCATTCTCGCATTATTTCAGTGAACAACACAACGAAAAGATTCAGAAAATTGCAAGGGAAAACTGCAAATTCATATCGAATTCACATGAAATATGACATGAGAAGAAATACGTGTACCTTGGACCGAACGGAGAAATCGACGATGTCAGGCTCACTTATGCAAAGGGGTTTTATCCGATCAAATATTATGCAATTAATTTCTACATAGATGTTATATGCAAATAAATCTATGCAATAAAATACGATAATGAACGCTGAACTCTGTAATTCCTTCAATTTCCACTTGAGTTACGCGTCCGTCTCTGTTTGAGTGCTTTTCGAATCGTTGCACTTCGAACTTTTCATTCCTATTAACTGATTATTTTTATCAATATGTGTGTACACGCGTAACTAATAATATGTATTTTTAGTTACAGTCATTTTTAAAACAACATAAATTACACAGATAAAATAAAATGATCATATTCAATGTATATTCTAAATTAAATGTAGGAATGAAAATATTTTAAGATTTAAATTTTAGAAATGTCAAATATTCAATGTAGAAAATCTCGAATTATCTTATACTATCGAGATATAATCTGTACACGGCAAGGTGCCTTTAAATTTTACAATTGTCTATAACTTTCCGCATTTCTTATCTTTCATACTTTATCTTTGCATTCCAGAATGAGATAAGTAAATTAATAATATATAAATATTAATATATAAATATTAATATAAATTATCGATCTGTACGCACCGATAAGATACTCTATTTAATATTTATTTTCTGAATAATATATGTTTGTCAGACATACGTCAATCAGTGTCAAGTAGATAATTCTTTCGATCAATTATTCTCATTATTAAAATATAAATTATTCTCATTATTATGTATGATAAACTTAGCAACGTCGGAATTCCTGTCATGAGTGAAAGGACTCTTCAAATCTAAGAACGAGATAAATCCATGGAATGAAATAATGTAGTGAAAGAAATGAAGACTGTGAAAAGAGGATGGCGAACGAATGGAGTAGAAATTACTGAGATAAATGTAAAGGAAGAAGAAAAGAGAGAGATAGGGGAGGGATGTGCGCGATACGATCTACGATGGCTCCTGTCTTCAGCGTGACTCGTAAAGGGCTTGGTCTCCAGGATACTCTTTGATAATTGCCGACCGCGAGCAGGCTATATTTCAAAGTATACTCCCAGGTACTTCCAGGTATTGTTTTGACGTTCAATTACATTTCTCTTGGATTGTTAAAATCTGAACCGTTTGCGCCAATTACAAAGTGGTGATGATTTTATAAGGGATTTTTGTAAGTAAGATAACAAATAAATAGATCTTTAATTTCTTTTAACAGGCAGTATAATTTTTTCGGATAATTTAAAGAACGTTTAAGCAATTTGAAATTTTTATGAAGACAAAGCATTGTCTGTATTTAACTAGGTTAGCATCCTTGAGATGCAAATGAACGTTCTAGATAAAGATTTGAAGAAAAACAAGATAATATTGCGACTGAAAAATAGAAGTAGTCGAATTATCGACCTAATATTGAAAAAAAAAAAAATCTTAGATTACCATTTTTTCGACCGACAATTACAAATTAATGAATTAAATTAAAATGGTAAAATAAATAGAATTAAGTCGCGAATTACAAATTTAATCTGCAAGAACTTATGTGTGAGAGAGAGGGGGGAGGGAACAGGGATATTTCTTCTCTTAAATTATTTATAAAAAACCTTTCTCTCTCTCTCTCTCTCTCTTTCTCTCATGTTCAGCTTGATCTTAGAAAACTGCAGTTCTTTTCAATCTTCGTACCTCTACGAGAGGATGGTATAAATCGGAAATCGGGGAGAAGATGGAAAGAAGATGAGAGGGGAGGAAGGAATTATAGCCATTCGTACGAACGACAATGGTTGTATACGAGTGCATATGCGCTTGGTGCATACGCATGTGGGTCCTTCTGTGCTCCTCGTATTTTGTACCAGCTCTGTGGAAAGAGCGTGAAAAAGAGCTTCGAGAAGAAAACTGGTTGGCGTCCTCACAATGGCGGGTGGGATTACGTAGGCGCCCTTGGGATCCCCTATTCAGGATCGGCTTCCTTGAATAGAATCTCGGAAAGGATAAGTGCCTGCCTGCGTGATCGTGCGTTGGCTATATACAGCATGTATTCACATCCTCTACATATGTAAGACACAGATTGCAGAGAGAGAGAGAGAGAGAGAGAGAGAGAGAGAGAGAGAAAAATCTTATGAAAAATGAAAAGGAAAAAAATAACGGCAACTAGAGAAGAAAAGACGTGGAAGTCGTAATAACACCCGTTAGTACGTATTTCTCTTTATTCGTATCATTTGTGCGAGGTACTGATACCTGTTCATCCAGACGTATTCGCATGCCAGATTGAACCTGGCGGGATCGTACATTAGCGGCGAATTAACGATATGCAGATTAGAGGATCCGCGTGGGTAACAATAATTACGATAAAACGGTCGGTCTTTATCTTGCACGGAAAACTTCGACGGACAGACAGCACGTATACGCGTTCACATACATACATATTATACATATACCCGTATTATTCGAGACACGTATATACGTATCCACCTGTTGCCCCTCCTTCCACCGTATGCAGTAAAGGCCCACGCATATGCGTGCGCTGAACGCACACGCCTGCATGTACGTGGGACAGCCGTTTCCTGAAGGCACGACGAGTCCTAGCTCGTGAGGATGACAAGGGGGGGAGGGGGTAGAAGGAAGAGTGCAGAGAAGGACAGAAACGAGAGGTATATACTGCATATAAGAAGAAAGAAACAAGAATGGAGAAAGAAGGGAGGAAAAGACAGAGAAAGATGAGGCAGACAAAAAGAAGATTGCCGAAGAGATGGAGAGAAGAGTGAGGGAAGAGAGAGAGAGAGAGAGAGATGGAGAAAAGAATAGCGTCGAGCCGCCCCCAGCAGAGAACGCAGCATCCGTGGCTCGTCCTGTCCCACGCCAGGATACGGTTCACTCCGTCGGAGTTCCAGGGACTCTCAACATTTCTCTTACCGAAGCGTTTGCGAATAAAGAGATAAACGTTTCGTATTCTTTCTGCAAATTGTATTTTGGTTTTTATATAATAATAATAATTATTCATTATTATAGTATTGCACTGAAATAGCGTCAGAACACAGACGTAGTAAAATAAAAATAAATCTCAAAAGCATCTAAGAATACAACTAGCAATTCTTTTAATTTTATTGCAATTTTGTTAATTATAAATCCCTCTATTTGTAAATAAAGAAATAAAGAATCCATCCCCAGCAAAGCTTAGAAAATAAGTTTCTTCTTCTCTCATGCTAAAATATAATATATTTACTGAAAGTTCCATAATAATCCTTTTAAAATACTACTTGAGAAAATTTGTAGTATTGTGAATATAATACATATATATATAGAGTGTGTCACCAAAATCTGGACAAATTTCAATTTAAATTTTTCGCTATATTGTGCCTCCGCCAGAGATTGTTATTGGCGTCCGAGAAAATCTAATGCTTCTAGTAAACAGTCATATTCTCAAAATGGTCACGATGTTGAAACTAAGTGATAATCGAAGAGCCGCGATCGCCGAGGATGTCCCTTCGCGCTGGGCGCTCAGCAACGGAAATAATTCGGTTCTTTAGATACCCGAGATCAACCGTTTATGACGTTGTGGCAAAATGTATGGCTTTACAACAGTCCAACGAAGGTTTTAGTATACCAGCGAGGAAGAGTCACTCGAAAGAACGCACCGCGAGAACCCCCGCAATGGTTGAAAGGGTTCAAGCGCCGATTTCGGTGACCCAGGGCAAGTTGCGAAAATTAGCATCGATTGTTGGTGTAAGCGAGCCAACAATGCATCGAATTGCCGAGGAAGATCTTCGATACAAATCGTACATATTAAAGATACGACAGATGCTGTCTGAGGTTGCCAGGACAAGCCGAGTTGCTCGCTGCAATCTGCTATTGTGTTCTTTGAAAAACGAAGCGTCGGGACGAATCAGGTTCTTTTCTGACGAAAAAATTTTTACTGTTGATGTCAAAATCAACCGGAGAAATGACCGATGGCTGGCCTACAATTCCGAGGATGTCCCTGTTGTTGCCAGAACGAAATTTCCGGCCAATGTTCACGTGCTAGGTGTTGTGTCCAGTGAGGGTGATGTCATGCTACCACATTTCTTTAAAAAAGGGGAAACTGTCACAAAAGAAGTGTATTTGCGCATTTTGATGGAATGAAGCCGTGGGATGGAAACTGTGGCGTCTGGAAGGCCATACGTTTTTCAGTAGAACGATGCCCCAACTCATATGAGTCATTTGATTCAAAATTGGCTCTCAGACAACGTCGATATGTTTTGGTCCAAGGAATTCTGGCCTCCCAACAGTCCAGATTTAAATCCCTTGGACTACGTATGGAGTATAGTTGAAAGGGTCACAAACAAGTCTCGGCATCCCAATATGACGTCATTAAGGACCGCTATTGAAGCAGCATTCGTCGGCATGGACAGCGCTACATTACAACGTATGTGCGAACACTTTAGATCGAGAATAGAGGCCGTCATTCAAGCTAATGGAGGATATAGCATAATTGTGCTTTACAGGGCTCCCCCAAGTGCCATGTAAAAGGATTTTTTGTAATATTTAATTTTTCATTAAAAGTATTGAAGTATAAGAAAATTTCAAAGTTTGAATTATGTGTCATAAATATGAATATTGGTGTTATCAAAAATTTAAAGATATATCACAGTTGATGTTTAAGAATCATCAAATCAAATTCTTATCATCCCAGAAAAGAGCAAAAACGATCTAGAAATGGGAGTGTTTGATATAAATCATAAAATTAATTGCTTACAGTTGATTTTTTTTTTTTTTTAGATTTGATTGGAGAGACTCCCTTTTGTAAGAAGCGATCGAATATAACTTCTTTGTATGACTAGCGAGAAAACTAATTGTCTGAGATTGACACAAATCATCAGCTGGTTCATCACAGTCCCGATGGACGGTGCAGTAACGCGAGCTCTTTTTCGGCATCCCAGGTGACCTAATTGGGACCACCGTGCTCGTGATTCCTCATTGACCAATCACAGCATGCCACCGCCCACGTAATTAACCCGATTTACTGCGGTAGGTCCTCTAATATTTTGGCAAACATAATTATTCGACATATCATTCAATTTCGACGTTGCTTGCTTTCGGAAGAAAGAAGACTCCGATTTCGATTCTCATCGATAATTCATCAATAATCCGGAAAATCACAGTCTCTTTACAAAAATCGTTGTGGAAACGAGATGTGTTTCGTTTCATACGTTAAAAACACTTTACGTGTTTTTTTAGGTGTTCTGAAAATGTTTCTAAAACAATTCCAGCATATTTTTCGTTCTCGTCAGATCACATGATCGCGCACAAAGGACGCTCTCGCGTGGCGATTTAATTTTAAACCGCGCAACAAATCTTTTCGGCTACCTTAAATCTCCGGCCTGACTCACGGATCTCACGGCGAACGCATCGTAAATGCACGCGCCCAGCAGCGGGCGCATTACACGCACCACGAGTGAAACGCATTCGAAGTGTAGAAGGGGGGGGGAGGGAGGGGGGACCGGGTAGGGTCTGCCTACGTCTTCTCTCTCGGGGTATATTAGGATGATTCTTCTCCTTGCTTGCACGGTATACGCGTGTGCGTTACGCGCAGGAACCCGTGCGTGTATGCACAGAAGCCCAAGCGCGGGTAGCCGACGTCTCTTTGAGATCGTGTACGTGTGTGTACACGTGTGTGAGTCGCCCTGTGGGAGTCTTTGCAGCTTTCTTATCCCTTCCGTGACCATCATCCGCCGAGCCTGGCTGCGTCCGTACATACAGGCGTGTCGCAAACGACATTTTGATCTAAAGATGGAATAAACACAAATAAGTGAATGAAGAGATAGAATAAATATTTCGCGAGATAAATTTATAATCTGCGAGATATTTGCTATAACTACGGATTATTTTTGGCGGTCTTGTGCAAATAGCGCATGTTGCTTATTTTGGCCTCGATAGTCGAAAAATAGAAACTCTATTTATGAGTTAAACACGTTCCGTTTACTTCGTATTTTTTTCGTCATTCATTTCCCAGTAAGTAGTCTCGTACAATTATTATTAGATGACAGCGCTTAATTTACACAATAATTATTATTGCGCACACACATATATGTGTGTGTGTGTGTGTGTGTGTGTATGTATTGTCTGGCATATTAGTATTTAAATACTACATACAAACAGCGCACGTGGTTCGTCATATATCTACCACCGGTGAGCTGGTGAACACCTTCGTTGGGTTCCGCGATGGATCACAGCAGAGGTAGGGGTTGAGGGTAACACATGGTGGGGGGTGTTTCGGCCAGGTTAAGTTAGGTTAGAGCCCCCCCTCTCTCTCTCTCTCTCTCTCTCTCTCTTGATGGTACGACGACCGCCTCTCAGGGGCCCGGGGGGCCCACAAATGCCGCAATGTCGGCCCTGACGAAGGAAGAAGAGAGAAGGCCAGTCAGGAAGGAAAGGAGCAAGTGAGCAAACAAGTGAACGGAGACCAGGAGACCAAACCCACGTAGCGGGAAAGAAAGAGGCACTAAGAGGGATCGAGAGAGAGGGCCGATTGCGAGAGCGAGAGTGATGGAGAGGAAAAAAAAGGGAAAAACGAACCGAAAACCCACACCCGAGCCGGGGACTCTTGAGGGACCTCTTCGTGCTCTCAGTTCAAACCGAGCATCCTTGGAAACCGGCGGTTTGATTCCAGACTTCTTCATCGTACCTCACTTTCTAAATATTCTCTTCTTCTCCTTCTCCTCTATCTCCTTCTTCTTGTCCATCATTTTTTTATTTCTCTCCTATCTGCTGGTGCTCGCACGTGTCTTCGAAGAAAAACGTGAAATTATAACCGCGAAACATTCACGTAGAGATTTAGCATCACGTGATAAATATCTTACTACTTGTGTCCGACCACGTGGAGGAGATTTTCACTGATCTGCCTGCGGTCACACACCGGTACAGAACATGCGTGACACATGAAATGTCATTAATCGCGCTAGCAGTGGAAGATCTTCGGTTTTTCTCTTCCTTGTGAGGTGAAGACACTGTGAGGACACTCGACGGATTTTTATTCCGCGGGTCTTGGATTTCGATGATCGGAAAGAGGATCGATAGATTCGATTAATCTACCGTTGGTGAGTTACAAATTATTTTACGAACGTATGTAAAGCGTGTTTCTTTCCCAGTGAAAACTGATGTCATTTCTTCATAGGTTTTTGAAAATGAAATTTTATCTCTCATAATTCCTTTCTGTTGTAATAATAATCGAACATATAAATCCTTATTTTTTTTAATACAGTATCGTTGTTTAATCAATACTGTTGAAAAAAATTGCTCGACATCAGTGTTGAAAAAAGAGAGAGAAGAAAAGACTTAAATTTTTTCATTTTTTACGTGCTTATTGTAACGAGCTTACCTTTTAAAACTTTTCCTTGAGATTTGTGAGTTGTATGTTTATCTCCAACTTCTTTCGCATGTTTTTACTCTATAAATTCCTTGAAATTGTTGCTACTCATCAGTATGTATAGCCTGCTATTTTAATAAATACAGATATTCTACAGATCTTCTCAACTCGGTTTCTCTCAATTTCCTAATTGTCATACGGAAATCATAAATCAATATCAGTATATATTAATAATGTTAGCTTTAATTGATTTAAATGATTTTAGAAAACCGGTCAATTTAAATGGCTTAAATTTGATATTTAAATTATATCTTGATACATACGGAGTTATTGAAGCTAAGTTCTCTATCTTTTCTATACTTATCTATTTTATATCGATAATATTTATTTTAAATTGTTACCAATATAGTAATATTAAAATATACAAAATAAACCATGAGAATAAAATTGAAAAATGTGATTCAAATAATGTAATAAGAGACTAAAAATAAAACACAGAAAGCTTAAATGTGTTTTTATATAAAAGATCAGATTTCATCCTCCTAAATTTACTTTGTATACATACACATTATGAAGAAATACATCGGGATTTGACTGGTCCAGCGAGATTTTCAAGACTGTCATCTCGCGCTATCCGTAAGAGATAACTTTTTTGTTTTTCACTTGACATACCGAAACCGATCCACGATTTATCGTGATCAAATTTTCGAGGAGAGCTATCGATCTCTCAGAGATTCCATGAAACGACAGCACTGAAAGGTATTTGAAACCAGTTTCCTAAGCTCGCGGATATGAGAAAGGTTGCGAAGGACGAACCGCCTTTACATTTACAATTTTGCAAAACAGACCAAAGACATGCAGATTATAATACTCGTTCACCTTCCAACATCTTTAATTTTATACATCAATATTCATTAAAAATATTTCACATCACTAAATTTGATCATTGCCGAATTACGAATTTGTACTTGACATTTTCAATTTTGCTCAAAAAATGTTCTCAGCTTTATCTAACGGACATGCGTCTGTTCTTTGCTGACATTTTCAACGCGACTGAGATCTTTGGGAAAGATCGACTTTAGATGATCTATTTTTCAAATGCGAAGGTAAACGCAGAATTTCCCCTAAAATTTTCAAATGACAAAAATAGGGGGTGACAAACGTCATTGCTGCTACAAGATTCGCCATAGCGTGACAAGCCGAGGGGAGGATTGACAGATAAAAGGAAAAAGCGGAGCGAGGATGGGGTACTTTCGTTGCAGGACCCCTATAGGCATTTTCAGATCTGTGGCAGAGACGCAAAGCGGGAAGGGGCACCAGATTCCCTGGGATAAAGCGCACATGGTACTGGGATGAGATTATCTCAGGTCAGGTACGAGAATCGAGATTCTCCGGACGCATCGTGCCCCAGCAACAATGTGACCCACTGCGGGTTCAATGAAATTGCGTAAAAATACGTGCAGCTCATTCAGAATGTGGGAGTCTGCGCAGGGAGATCTTACGAAAATATGAAAAGGCCTTAGAAGCAAAGAATAAAGTAACGTAATTTCTTCATATTTTTTATTTAATAACTCGATATATCACTAAAAATTTATTTACATACATTTAACTTAATGAAGAATGTATTCTACACAAATATATTTTGCTAAAAAATAAAGCTAACGTTAAAAAATTCGTTATCTAACAATATAGGTATTGAAACGAAAATCCTAGAACTAATTCGGCTGGCGTATTCATTGATGCATTACTTAAGATAGTTCCATCTCGCAAAGAGAGCGTCGGTTAAATATGTCATTAAAAAAATGCTAGGCTTCGTTGTAACGAATCATCCGACATGGAAGGATCCCTGATCGGGTCCAGTCCCTAGAAATCTCCGCCTCGCACGGCCGTTGACCGAAACTCGTTCAAAGGGAATCCAGAAAGACGATCACCTATGAACTCACCGACGACCGTTACACGATTTTCAGCTTCGCCCGAGTCATTTTTCGAATTCGTCTAATCTCGGCTAGACAATAGCGTGGCGACGCACGGCTGGAAACAGGACGAAACGTCCCGCTTCAGGATGTTCGCCGGAACCGGTATCCTGTCGCAGGACCGTTGGTATCTCCGGGACACTTCGCGAAAGAGGGGTATGAGAAGGGAAGAAGGATAACGGGGGCAAGCAGAGGGAGTTCGAGGAAAGTTGGCGGGACTCATGGGAGGGTGCATATGTATGTGCACGTATGACGCCTTTGCGTCTAGCGTGAAGCGATTGTCCTATTGTTATACGGGATAGGCGAGACAGGTTTCATTTATGGTCACGTATGGTAATGACTCTCCGGAGGAGGAGAAAGAGAGAGTGGCACGGCTCCCATAGGTCTTCAGGCTCCGGTCGCAAGTGGGTAAACCGGGCAGTCAAGCAGGATGAGGAATCGCGCACCGGGATACGCATATAAATTTGCATATTTTCGGCCCGCATCCTTCGACGCCTGGCCCACGTGGGAATCCGCGGGCTTCTGGGCAACCGGTGCCCCGGTAAGTCGCTTGAAGAGTGACGCGCTTTTAACGGTTTCTTTTGTCGCGAAGTGAAAATTTCGTTCTGGTGCTTCGCGAGTTACGAACTGGCGAAGTTTGTCATAGCTACAATTGCATGCATTGCGTACTTAATATTATTTTATATATATATTTATTATATAAATAATGAAATTTGACGAGGCAGTTGCTGAAAAAAAGTGTCACCGTGCGTAATTAAATTGTCTCGATTATGTATTCCTGGTGTATTAGAATGAATGTGACAGCCGGATGATTTTTTCCGTCCTTCGGCGTTCCGTATCGCGGCACATTAATGATACCGACAACCGGAACCGCCCTATTTTCGACCAGATACGTTTGATAGGAAATCACGATTGCACCCGTTGCATCCTGCATTCCAAAGAGTTTTTGCGAACTGTCTGCACCGGAGTTCCTCGTTTCGGTATACGACATAAGGGACGGATACTTGCTTTTCGTAGGTGAACCTTCGTAAATGAGATGATGACCCACATGAATACCCAAAACATGCCATAAACGGGACAATGAGATGTTTTGGTTGGCTGGTCAACCTTTACTCTTTTCTCAATCCGCAAAAACACTTTGTTCCCGAAACCGGTGATCGTAGACGAGAGGAAATTCTTTTGTAAGGCAACCTCTGACGAGTATCTTCGGTTCCACTCGTAGGTGGTTGATGATAAAGATTTCGTTGTCACATCGACAACAGTTTTGAACTTAAAGAGGACAATAGGCCACCAGCGTCTAGAAACACACAATTAATAGCAATGCGGGAAACCTCCCGTCACACAAGTATGTGTGACCAAACGATCCTCCTTTTAGCCCGCATGAATCCTAAATAATCTGCTATGGTTGCTCTTTGTCACTTTTGTCCTGTATCGTATGATCGAACCGCGGTTTACTTCGTCAACATATCGACCGTCATAAAAAAGATTTCAAGAAAATATTTTACTCTCGGTAACCAATAAAAATCTCGTTCCAAATGAATAAACGAATTAAGAATTTGTAATGTCTACAAAAATCATAAGCGTTTCAAGTTACCATATTATTTGACCCTTCCAGAATGACCAGTAATTGCGACATTGTCCTTATTAATTTCGAGAAGCAATTACGTTTTCAATTATAAATAACTCGCGACTTTCCATGTCGATTCCGTAACGAGGCGTCACGGTTGCTAGAGCTTTTTTAAAGATCTCTTTTCAAGCGTGGTTAATGACATGATGGTTAAGTGACTCCTCTCAGTTTTCTCCTCCTCTCGCGCTCGCCACCGCGTTCTTTCGCCGGTGCTGCTTACCCCGTCTTTTTATTTTTCCCGAGAAACAAGGAAGAATGCGGAGGCAAGTGGCAACGAGAAAGACGGAAAAGAACGAGAGAAGGGGCGATCCTTCGTGTGTGGTCCTGGAATCCTCGGTCAACTCGGTCGGCCGAGGTGTCGCGTTGTGTGTGGTATACCATGGTGTCTTACGTCGTGTCGAGACGTCCCATGCGAAACGCCATAAGCATGTGGAGATCCGAGGAAGATTCCGTACACATACGAGCGACATACGAGACACAACGTACGGAACGATGGACGGGACTCGCGTATGCTCTACGCAAAACCCCCTAGAGAGATGCTGGAAGTCGTGGACCACGCACTCTGTTTTTGTTCATCCAAATATCTTTTCGTCGTTGCCACTCTTGACATATGGAATTTAGTGCGCTGCCTAAGCGTGCGTCATAAATGAAACTTGACCAACCTCAAGTTAAAGTGGTTCTTTTTACGAGACATTTTCACATCTGTCTAAGCAATCTTATGTCTCGTGCTAATAATATGAAACTTTTGAGGAATTTTTCGGATTTTTAGGTTCTCTAATATGTATCATGTTATATGGATTGTTTTTCTTACGATCTTTTCTCTCATAGTTCTGTAAATTCAACGAGAATTGTATTTGGAGAAATCGTGTTTATAATTCCAGAGATATTTTTTCTTACACCCTTTGTTCAATGGATTTTTATATAAGTATTTTATTCATTCTTTTATGTTGGTTTGTGAATTAGTCGATTAAATGCTTTTATGAATCTATTAGCTTTCTAACAGGTGACATTACATGTTGCTCAAGCATTGCCGAGCATAATGCGGGCATAGTGTTTATGCTATTGTTATCGAACGGTGATAGTCCCATTGAGACATATTTAAAAGATATGTAACAATGCCATCTCTTTTGCCATAGTTTTCTTTGTTCTTATATTTATATATACATTAACTTTACAAATTTTTTAATGGAATTTAAATGGAAACGATATTTGATCGAATGGCAAAATGACAATGAACTCTATTGAATAACTAATTAATTAAAATTTTATTAACGTATGTGCCATTAAATGTTGTCATTATAAAGTTAAATAAAATGCATTAATTTTCTTATTACTAAAAGTTGTAATCATATTTATTAATATAAATCATTAGTTATTAATTAATGGAATATATCCAATTGACATTAACTAAAAGTTACGTCTATTATTGTTATAATTTTGTACTTAACAATGTAACACATGTATTATATTTGTATTGTTGAAAGTGAAATTATAACACAGATATTATGTTACTTTTAATTGTTGACTAGTATATGCAAGTACAAAGATAATTATTAATATTTGGATATATAGCAAAGAAAAATATCTTTTTAACGAAGCAGTGCTTTTAAACGATCACAAAGAAAAAACAATAGAAATAAAAAATTTGCGCGAGGAAGGAGAATGTCTATTTTTGATCTCGATGATCGTGTCATTTTAACACGGCCTTAACCTTGGAGCGACAGAAAATGTAAAAAAAATGAAAGATAGAAGAAGGGAGCTACGAAAACGTATACACAACGGCAGCGTTTATTCAATGTGGGAGGTCCTACGGTTTCCCTCGGACGAAATGTTCGAATCATTTGTCAATGCAGTCCAGTTTAGCGATTCGTTTCACCAACACAGAAGTTCTACAGCGATGCTGTGGGTGTTGGTACGGTCTAGAGATATCCCCCTGTCTCCCCCGATTCTTTTCATTCTAGATCCCCCTCCGAGGTCTGAGAATACGAAGTGGGGTCCTTCCGTGTCCTTCCTGAAATGGTTTTCTTTCTTGCGGTCTAGCGAAGGTGTGAAATTCGTGATTAATTATCGGTATTCGTAGGCGGGTTGAGAACTGTGATTCTTTGAGTTTCTAGAGAAGGTTACGTTGGTCCCCACTCGTTACTCATATGCTACTGCATGTAATTTGAAAAAAAACAACAGTAAGTTTGAAAGAAAAGTTTCATGACAGATATAATTATTTTCTTTTATTATCCGCATTCGACGTTATTTATTCTATGAGTATTACATGTATAATAGTAACTTAAGTATATCAGTCTCCCAAGGCAGACATTCTCTGGAGAAGAATGCGCAGCTTTCGGGTCTGATGTGGTGTTTGCAAAAATATTCCTCCAACCTCCCGTGTAGCCATTCGCCGAGACATTCCTGTGCGTCGTACAAACAGAGGGAAGTTGGCAAATATTTTTCTTCCTATGTTACCGCATGCAGCATGCTCTTTTCAGAAACTGAGAAATGTGCGAAGGTGAGATTTCCGATCTTCCCGATGGTTGAGCATTTGTACAACGCGGTATAACCAGAGAGGCTTTTGTGGATACTACGAATCTGTGAACTATTTATTTTTGACCTCGTGGACCCTTGCTCAGGTTTATCGAGGCTAGGTAAGAGTACACTTGCTTGGATCACTGTGAACTTCCTGTGAATCCCTTTAAACAGACTAACGCTATGATCGAACAATATTTTCCGCGAAGAAAATCTTTCTAATTTTTAATTTCTATTAAGAATATTACGAGAATAAAGAAACATTTTCTAATTTAAAAGTTTACAAATTTTTTTCAGAGCAATCCTATTCTATTTTTGTACTTCGATATGTCTTACCACTGAATCTTATAAATCTCTGTTTATATAAAAAGATGCATGAAATAAGAATATTTTCAGATAGAAAAGATTTGTATTAATCATAATTAAATTAAATAAATTTCGATAAATTAAATTAATTAAATTAAATAAATCGAAAAATTATATAGAAAAGCATATACATTTACAGATAAACGTTGCAGCGTTTGATTACAATACGATTAAAATCGTAAAAAGATACTTTTCCTGCAGCAATAAAAATATCTGATTGCACAACGACATTGTTATATATAAAATTATATAAATGTTGAATCTGTTTCTTTATTCTTATCAACTGCGCTACGCAAAACGAGCAGAACAATTAATCTTTCTAATTTTATAACAACTGTAATAATATATTTTTCAAAACAAATCTCAGAATATCTTAAGATAATAATATTCTCATAAAAATAATTTCTTATCGTGGGAATTTTGTCGACACGTTGAAATCTCCGCAGATTTGATATCGCATTGTGATGCGTTTCTAAGACAGTATCGCTACAATAATAACACCAACAACGTAAGATCGCCGCAAGATATATCGGCATAATCGCAAAATTATTTAATTGGCGAACATCGTGTATCGCGCGCACGCGTATGAGATCAGCTTCATGAGGAGAATACAGGAAGAACGAGGAGACCAAGAGACCCCAAGGCGGGAGGATTTAATCTTCAATTCCGAAAATCAACTTAATGTATTCCACCCCGAAAGAGGTGATCCCTCTTGTTCGGCTTAGGAGTGGACGAGTAGGTAAGAGAGAATGAAGGGAGACAAGAGAGGGGCCTAGGAGCTCACAACCTGTAATTTCAACGCGAACGGACTAAGTCGTCGGTAATATGGGAGCCCGAAGCTGGAATAACGGTTCATTTCCATAATTCGTTCTTTAAGCATCATTTTTAATAGGCCCCTGGCGCCGAGCGAGCAGGCCGCCGTCGGTCGGGCCCGAAGGGCTTCGTCAGACCCCCATAGTGTTTACACGACATCGGTCAGACTTCTGTTGTCCTTCGCCTTCATATCGCCGTAATGTCTTCATATTCCCACACGAACATGAATTGCAATCTTCAAGAAATAAGCGAGATAATTGAAAACCTTATAGCGTTCCCTTTAATATGGACTAGGCGAGATGGATTATAAATTTAAATTACGTTGTGAAAAGACAATGCATGTTTCCCCATTCAAGTAATTTTTTTTACCGAAATCACGGGACAGACCGATGATAGCGATTATAGCTTTCGAACAGACGTGCGTGATGTGCGTGGTTTCCTTAAATCTATCCCGGCATAATCGCGTCCTTCTTGTTCCGCTCTTTTATGATTTACGTAAAATTGCGTTGACGCACAGATGCTATCCCATTGTCTCCATTTTTGTAGACGGATACCGGTCAACGTAATTATTACATCCTACAGCGACGACCGTGTTACGCCCGCGTTGCACCAGTACCCCGAATTTCGGCGGTCGGTTTGGGATCCCACAAAAAAGAAAAAAAAACGGAAGTGCGGTGCAGATCGCGAGGCGCGGCAAACAAGTGGCGCACCGTCTGCTGCTGCTGGCAGTTCTGGCCTTATAAACCGGTCACGTGACTGAGCAGGATCGACGAATCAACGCGTGGTAGCGCCACGAAGATCGGCGGAAGATTGCCGCCAGCACGAGGGGGAAATCTCAAAGAGAAAAGGAGAGACCGATGGAGAGAGAGAGAGAGAGAGAGAGAGAGAGAGAGAGAGAGATGTATACTTATAAAGGAAGAAAAAGAGAAAAACGGAAGAGGGATATAAGAAGAGAAGGAGGAAGAGGAGGAGGAGGAGGAGGAGGAGGAGGTGATGGTGGAGGAAGATGGTGCCGGAGCGAGATGAAAGTTCACTTCTTCCTCGGTAGCAAGGTTTCGAGTCGGCGTGGAGGTAGAGGACCCCCGCCGTGCTCTCCCGCTGCGACCGGTAGCCATCCTCCTGTCCCGTACGTAATACGCGCTACATATGTGCGTGTGTGAGTACGTACGCGACTCACGTCCGTGGGGTGCACACTCCAGAGGATCCAGAACCGGCGCACGCCATTGCGATATTAATATTCCGTCTTTAAGTGCGGTAAATCAACGAGGAATACGTCGTTCATCCCTGACACTGCTTGCCGACCTCTGTCCAGGGTTTCGGGTTACTCGGCATATCGGAGATCGCCCGGAAGGAAATTCCCTATTACTACCACGTTTACTTGTATATCCCACGGCCCTTGTTTTCACATATATATCGAAGGAATCAAATCGCGCGAAGAATGGAGGTAATTTTCGCACGGTAGATGAAGAGGTATACGTAACATGGCGGGAAGCGAATAATATGTGGCCCTATCATATCGTAGCTCATTCGACGGAATCGGCAAGAATTGCTTCAGAATTTTGAAGCAGTCTCTCCACAAAGAACTAATCCGAGACTCTCTTCTATATTTCTCTCACGGCACTCAAGAAACTCGCGCGGTTATACGGCTTCACGTCACCAGCGGGATTTCGAAAGAGTGCAGGAAGATAAAAAAAAAGGCAAAGTCTCTCTCTCTCTCTCTCGACACAGAGAGATCCCCCCAGCACCCCCTCCCCGACAGTGCAACTAAATAAAAAGTACAGCGAGCGCGACTCGGCGGCGGCTGGCTTCATGGACCGCGGGAATTTCAGCCCCCGCTGTGTGAGCCACGGTGGTGCCAAGGCGGCTGTGTCACGGGGAGATTGCGCACCCCCTTCCTTCCTTCCCTTCGACATATTTTTGTGACGCGAACCACACGCAAAGCGCCACGCGATCTATATACCTCGGTTTCCCACCTCGTCGCGACTGAAAGTGGTCTCTCGCTGAGCATGGGGCGATCCAATTTTCTCTTCAAGGCTTCTCCCTCGAAACGGGCTTCCCGTAGGGCTTTCTTCCCATCGAGATGGGAAGCTCTAAGGTTAATGAATGAATTCAATAGGAAGAACTATACTGGCGAGGTTAGCGGGCCGTTTCATCTCATCAATATTCTATATCGAAGTTAACAGAAAGGAGAAACCACATATCTGCTTTTAATTTTTACTAATTAAACTCAAACGCGCCACAACGTCTTCTTAAGAAAATTAATTAATTAAGAAAATTCAACGAGATGCGCTTGTACTGCCAAATTTTACTACCGCGTGCCTGCGACGTAACTTTAATTAAAGAGGCATTCGGAATGTCGAAAGTAAATTATTGGCTGCGGCGGCGTTAAGCATGAAACCGCCACTGAGAGGAGAGCTTGTACCGGCAAGAGGCGGTTCAATTTTTCACAACCGTCGTAAACAGGCTCCAAAGGACGTAACAGCTACCGAAATGGTCGTCTCACTGGTAAGCCGGGAATGACTCTAAGAGATCTCGAGACCCGATGGTATCCTCAAGGGAAAGCACGGGAATTAAATCTAAATGAAAGATCTGCGGGGGAGAGGTGAGGAGAAATAAAATCTCTTTCGGCCTTCCTTGGGCGCATCATAAGTAGCGAAGGCGAAGATAGTGGGAGGCGGAGGAAAGAGAACGGAGGGGGAGTAGGTTGTAGGGCTATCTCTCCCGGATCTCAATCTAAAGACTCCGAACATATTTTCTCGAGTTTAGAGTCAGGCCCGACTCCTCCATTGGCCGTCGTGGAATCTACGTCCGTCGGGATCCTTCCTTCTTTCCCTTCCCTCTTCCGCCTCTATTTCTCTCTCTCCGTCGCCTTTTCGCTCTCATCGTCCTCCTCTCGATTTCTTCTACCTGTTTGCCGCGTTCCCCCGAGATCAAAGCACGCCGACACCAGCAGCCCGATCCGTGGGGTGTCATCCGAGATGAAGGGTGGGAACCAGCGGTTGCAGAAAGGGTCAGGAGGGGAGGGCTCGATAGGGCACCCAAGAAAAGGTGGCCATACAATATTCATTAATGTGCCGAGGTAAGGTCGCTGGGGGTATTTCTCTAGAGTCTAGAGAATGAATCGAGAATTGAGCATCGCCGGCGTACCAATATAAATCATAGCGTTGCCTGTGAAATCGATCGGGAAAGAAAAAGGAGGGATTTCCATTGCCTGACCCCATAACGACATCACGTAAAAGAGCTAAAAGTCCCTCGGGAAATGAGGTCGATTCTTGAACGATGATTTATGCGCGAAAGCAAGAGATATATTATAAACGACTTAACATAAAAAATTATCTGTCTTTGCGATATCATTTTGTTCAAACAAATATTTCTTACAGTATGTATAACAGTTCTGTCCGCCAACTCTTCGCTAGTCTGACTAAGATTGTAAGTGACACGCTATAAAATTTATAAAATGTATCCGAGATATAGATGATACGATACGATCGTTCAGGACGAACATAACGTTGCGGTGAGGATCATTTTTGAAGTTAAGATCGCGGGACAATAGCGTTCGTGTTCCATGGTCAATCCTGCATTTTTTTCAACGGCTATCGACCGTCTGGCATCTAGCTTGTCGTCGAGAAAGATTATATGACTTTATCTTTTGCCTTGTCAAACGAATCGTCTAATTATTTCAATCGAGTTAATGGTCAATTCATTTTCTTCAAAAATATAGTAGAAGTTTTTAGAGAATCTAATTAACTGTGCTTCTTTATTCTTAAATTATTTCAAAATATTCATTTTTTGAAATATATATGAGATATATTAAATTTTGATAGAAAAATATTTCTGCAAGATATGAAAAGCAGTAATAAATAATGGTAAATACGCGATATTAAACCGCGATATTAAAGTAATGGATGGATGTCATTAATTTTGTGTTTATTCGGTTATCAGACGTAGTTAATGTAAGAAGAGAGACCCCCTCAGTGGTGTTATCGCCAAGTCAGCGCCGATAATGCGAATGTGTGCATACTCTCACGTATCCTCGCGCTTTTACAGACCCACTCCTTCGTCTTTCTTGAAAAAAAAAAAAGATTGCTTGCATTACGAGCAAATTTATAGCATACAAGTATGACGGAGAATACAAGCAATTAGATCTTGTATCTTCTTCAATCATGGTACAGCAAGACATGAATAACTTTCTTCGAAATTAAAAACTGCTCACGCTGATAGCAACAGGTGGATCTTGATTCCGATAAGCTTGAACTTGTTTACTTCGAATTTCCAGACGTTGCGAGTCGCGACGAGATTAGATTGCCGTTCAATTAACACCCCGGCGAAGAAACGTCGCCAGACGGCATTTCGCATTGTGATGATTCAAGAAAAAAAAAGTATTTCGTTTTAAAAATTTCCTTTAAATTAATCCTTTAAATTACAGAGCTATAATTAAATGAAAAAAAAAAAAGAAAAGAAGAAACAGGAGTAAATAGAAAAAAAGAAAAAATTCGATTGTTAATGACACCTCGTCGCGATCACGTTATAAATTAGACGATCGACAGCCAAACAAAGCCATGGCTTACATAGCGCGCGATGGTGAAGGGAGAATTTCTCACGCATCATCGGATCCATCTTTCCTTTATGATCGAAGAAAGTCGACGAGTTTTCCCGGGTTTTGTTCGCGATGCATCGGCCAGTCGATCGACGCGATCATTCTCTACGAGATGGAAAACGGGACGAGGCTTGTCTGACTTTTCATCCGTGGAGAATGGACCCATTATCTCATGCGCGTGGTGTGCGTTTACGACATCTGTTATGTCTACGAGAAGCGTATTTTCCACTTGGAAACGAAGTTTCCTTTATAAATCGCTTTTGGCATTACAATTTACAACGGGGAGTTAAGCATCTCGATTAATGGCGCCGTTAATGATTTACGTATGCGTTTATAGTCCTAGTGCGATATAGCGCGGCAAACAAATGAAATAAAGCGAAAATGAAGCGCTCATTATTTTCTAAATATAGTAGAATGACATTGAACGATATAGAATGATATAGAACTTCATATCGCGATATATTCCTGAGAAGCGACGTGACACGTTCGAAGAGGAACATAAATAACATTTACAAATAACATTCGGGAAGTTGAAATCCCACTGTGTTAAATGATTCTAATATGCCGCCGAGAATGAAAATAATATCACCTTGATCAGTTGTCCCAATAATAAATTCGCGCCTTCAAGAGATTAGTCGGTCAAAGGAAACGTCGTCGCTCCCCTCCTTTAATTATCTTGTTAATTCTGAATATTTAGATAAAGTGTAGAATTGGTCGATGTTAGCAAAAGTTTAACCAATAATCACCAATCGCGTGATTGCTCAGTGCAAATGTCGTCGCAACAAATGATGATTCGTGACAGATCGGATTATATAACACAAAATTTTTCCTCTGCTGCGCGATACTCTAGACCGTGACGACGTGAAACACGTCGCAACTGGATGATAGCGGATACGTCGATTCCTCTTTTTCTACATCGCAATTCTATATATGTTGGACTCCGTTCCATGAGTCAGGAATCTCGCATATAGGCGGCGTAATTGAGAGTACAACTCAGACTGAATATAACTACCGAGCGGTATCGCGTTGCTAAACAATCCTGTTGATTTCTCTGAGGTCATGTCGCACCCGGACGAAGATCATCGCGATCATCATCGGCGCGTGCTCGTCCAATTATCAAAGCTCACGCCTACGGTTAGATGTCGTTTAAAATTGTTCTTTATCCACTCTCCAATATCTCTATCGATCATCTCGTCGATGCTTTAATCATTCCTTTTTTCATTGCGGCGCACGAAGACGCAAATAATTGCTTCTCCGTCGTTATCAATTACGTCATCGGGCCAGAAACGTGTTCTCTGACAAGACTGCGGCAACCTTCATCGGATCGCCTTTCCAAACGATGACAAGCGGTCACTTCCTGATGACGAAGGCCCCCCTGGACCGAAGGTTGCCTCCGGCAGCCGTCGTTCAGGGTCGCTGTCGTCATTTTCACGAGCGCGTGATTCTTTGCCGCTGGGAAGAAATTACCGGGTCAACGATGGCGATGTCTGTTGATTCAGCTTGCAGCCCATTCACACCGAACCGTTAATACGGCAGATAATACATCGCCATGTTGTGAAACGCATGGACTTTGTTCCCACCCGCAACGATCAGCAGCAAGTCGCATGAGGCAAAATCAACGATAGGGGCCAAGTCAATTTTGGTTGATCGTGCGATGCGGGGGGTACCAGCGACCTTATCTTATTGAAGCTTGACGAGATAAATCTGTCTAGCCTCTTTTTTCTCATGGATCTTATGTCTCTATTTTCATTGCCTTAATAAGATGTTTACGAAACGGAAAGGAGAGAGAAAGGGGGGAGGGGAGGAGGAGAGAGAAAGAAAGATTTACAGGTTTTGCTCATATAAAGTATAATTCAAAACTTTGATGTGATTTACTAACAATATATTTTTATTGTTTTCGACATTTATGATATTTTCCTACAACATTCGTACACACATATTTTTAAAAATTAGTGCTGAGAAAGTTATTAGTTATAGGCACTATTAGTTTTCATAATACTAAAATAATTCTTATCATCTTGTAATATCTATATTCTTGACTAAATATATTTTGTAACAAATCACTGTTCAATTAGTTTCACATTGAAGTGACTTGATTTGATACTCGTTTGCAAGACGACTGTTACGACTGGCGAATACGCGACAAACTGTTATCAGTCTTCTCTCTTCTGTGCTAGTGAATCTCATGGAGGGGCAATAAAGCGATAGCGCGACAATATATAAGCTTGCACATTCGTCTCTGCCATCAGTTTGATATTCTCTCACGTTTATGTTTTGCTCTAGAGTTGTACAATTCTGATCACATCGTACTTTCATTTCGAACATTTGAGATAATTAAGAAAAAAAGAAGTTATACGGTAAATAAATAACCATAGATTTTTCCGCGTGCTTATAAAGGAGTTAATCTGGACGCAGCGTTCATTCACTACTACAGTTCAATCAGCAAAAATTCATCGTGTTTCATCCTCGAACTCTAATTGCGATTTTTACGTCTTCTTCCTCTTCCTCTTCGACGCATCATCTCCACCGTTAGAAAGCGTGGCAGCAACACGCAACCAAAAAAGATGGGATTCTCTTAGCATTGATTGAACCGTTTCCGCAATAACTATCGATTAAGTTGCGCATTTATCTTCTAAATAAATCGAACTAATAAATTGAACTTGAGATATTTTCAACCGTTATTAGACGAACTCAAAGTTACGAAAACTGTTTCCGGAAGTGTGACGGCAGTGTTTTATAATTCGTTCACCGTGATCGTCCAGCCCAGTTATGCTCTCGATCAAGTACAGCAAGCAATTCCTGAGCTACCGTATACTCAAGTCCAATCGGTTCAAATACATTTGACGATACGGACTCGGACTACGTGGTAGAGGGTGTGCGCAAGGTGGTGTGTGTGTGTATTGTACTGCGGGCGACTTGTCGTACCTACGGTGTTCACGAAAGCAGAGACGAGGGTGCCCCAACAAGACCTGGAAAGTCTTGTGCTAAAATCCAATGGCCGAATCGTTTTGCACGACGACGCGAGCTTAATTAAAGAAATACGTCGGACGGGAACGACGCGACAGGAAACTGACGTCATCGAAAATCGCTAGTGAGGCGAATCTTTCGAAGGCAAGGAGCATAGAACTTGGAAAAAAAAAGATAATTGTAAAACAAATTGAATTGGTAATGACAATTGACAATTTCGTCATCGAGGATATTTTTAATCAAAAAGAAGATATAATTTTTGGAATAATTTTGCGAAAAAATCGATATAGCGGAGAAAATCTGATTGGTAACGAGAAATTATTTTATTAATAAAAGAAGTTTCGGGCAAAAGATTGACAATCAAGATTATAAAATTGTGGCAAGCCATGAAAGACTGTGACAGTTAATGATTTCGTTATTGAAAGGATTGTTAAAAAGGAAATTGAATATTTGTCACTAGCGAGACAAAAAAGTTCTGAGACTCCCTTTGAGGAACAGACAGATTTTATCTAACGACAGCGCTAAAAAAAATACGCTTATGTATGTATGTCAGCTTGTGAAAGATCGTTAAAGCAAAGATAAAGAAAGAGCGACAAAATTAAAGTTAAATAAATAGAAAACGAAATCATTCGGAAATTCTTTGAGAGAGACGCATCGAACGCGACTATACGTGTACATTCACGTATACAATACACGTCTGCATAAAACGCGAATTAAACAGTCATTAATTAAAACGACGATCGAGCAAAATCTGCACGTCTTTGGTGAAATTGGCGAATTGGTTGAAGTCGGGGGCGAAAAAAATGAAAAAAATGATCGTTTATGTTCCGGGCAGAATGCCAACTCACGTTGGTCCCTACGGCGCCGCTCGTTACCCGGGCACCCTGCTAGGAGCTGTCCCGGGTTTTTACAGCCCGGTTTCCGGCTACTCCACCGGCCCGGTCTCGAGCTACTACGGGAGCTTTCAGCCACCGCTGGACCTTCCGGTTTGGCCGCGGAGGATGCCGGCCGAGGAGGAACTAGGTGCCTCGCCGGCCGCCGGTTTGACCGGACTGGGGGTGTCTCCGAGCACCGGCGGTCCTCCGAGTCCGGCGCACAGCGACTCGGATGCGTCCAGCTCGAGTTTGGAACTGGGTACTATCAGGACCGGCGAAAACGCCCAATTAAAATGCAGGTAAGAAAAAAGAAATGTTAAAAATTTACATTACTTGTACAATACTTACGTAATGGGACAAATATAAAAATCGCGAAATGAAAATTATTAAAGAATTATTAAATATAATAATTTAAATATATATGTCATTTATATATATTATGAATATATGTTATAAATTATACATATATGTATATCAAATACATATTTACGTAGATAAGAATTATATATTTTTATTATAAATATCTCCGAGAAGTCATAGATCGCTGATTGACTCTGGGTATTGAAGTTTAATGAATGCACTGCGTTCAATATTATTGTTGATAAAAAATCAATTAAGATAAGAGTAAGAAAAATGCGTTATTTGAAAAAATTCAGTATTTTCATTAAACGACACTACAAAACTGTCTTAAAATACTTCTGCTTTCAGTCAAATCGTATGTATAAAATTCAGTTATTAGTTTAGCACTTGTTTACGATTTAGAAAGGATGGTACAGATAGGTTCCCACTTCTGCTTCTCAAGATATATTGCGTTATCTAAATACAACACAGATTTCTTATATCGGTATATTCGAATCCTGATTGACGTCGTCTTGTCTTATCGCAAAACACGCAATGTAATTCTATCAAGTTTTCTATTTATCCATTCTTTCCTTCTGTTCAAATTTATCCAAATCAATTATTTTATCTTAATCCGTGCTCGCATTTTTTCTACCTGTTATCTTATCTCTTTCTCACCTTTGTACTTTAACATTGTTTAACGTGCTTTTCTAACGACACATGACTTTATCTGATAAATCTATTGTAAAGTGAATTAACAAAGTAATGCACGTTTCATCACGGTTTTACTATCAAAGATTTACCACAAATAATACAATCGAGATGATCAAATGTCGTTATCTTGTTTCACTTTACATTGTGTTCTTCTTAAATGGTGCTAATCTTTCTCAATATATGTAAATATGTCCATAAACGTGTTTACACGTTACTAGTTACATATCAGTTACGGCCAGTTATCTCGGCTGATATCGTGGAGGTCTTTATTGCTTGAGGATACTCGAAGAAAAATTTGTAATTCATCTTGACAAGTGCATTTACCGTCTTGGAACATCCGAGATTAAGAGCTCGACTGGCGGACTCATTTTCTTCCTTGCGTGTTTTAGCAGAATTCGCAGATCTATCCAATGCTCTCTCTCTCTCTCTCTCTCTCTCTCTCTCTCTCTCTCCCTCCCTCTCTCTGGGGACAGCTTATCCCGAGAGGAAGAGGATCAATATCTCTAATGGTAAACAGGTTTGCAACCGGCTTAGTTTATATTCAAAGTCTACGCACTCCCGATAAAATTTAGACTCGGCACAAGGCGAAACGATAGCAATTGCCTTCGAAAAACGAGCGAAAGAAGGAAACTGTTAACTTAAAGCGATGAATCATTGACTGCTGTATGGTACGTGTTTAAAAAAAATTTCCGTTACAATTAATTAATTTGTTTATATGCATAATATGCCGAATTCCAACATTATTGCGTCAGTTATCATGCGCAAATAAAAAGTAGTAAAGTAGTAAAGAGGAAATCTTATTATTGAAGTTTTGGAGAACTTTGATTATCACAAAGAAATAATTTGCTTCACTCGGTGTGCACGTGAAAGCCAGAGCACTCGCTGTGATCGCAGAGAATATCATTCTTTCTATCAAGGCATTTGCTTATTTTATCAATCATATGTATGTATGTATATATATAGCTTTTTTTTTACTAATGTATGCAATTTATTTATTTTAATGGAAAACACAGTAATCAGAGTCATCTTATATAATACATTATTTTTGAAACCATATTAAATAACGCAAGATTAATTTAGAATATCTTTAACATTATATATTTCGAAGCTACATTGTAATTTGTATAATTACTGCTACTCGTGAGTGAAATAATTGAAGACAAGAGCCGAGTGTTTGGCCAATTAAATCGTTCAGAATTACCTTGATCCACGACCTCCTGTGGACATATCCGTGTCTCTTAATTGAAAGAATTCGTTGTCGTTCACAGTATAGTACCGAACTTTAGTCTGTCTCTTGCAATAAATTAGTGTCAAACGGCGGCAATTGTAAAATGGATGCAATTGGTATCAATTGGACAAGCCAACAAACGTTCACGTTTGTGACGCAAATTATATTTCGATACTTCAGAGGAGCGTCAAACGGCTGTATTTACATATCATGATCGATTAGTTCCGATTTGTGCAAAGTGGCAACTAAAAAATTGGATAGAATTTATTGAGTTATTTCTTGACGTTACGTTCTTCCTGTTAAAAGAATTAAAATTGTAATATTCTTCTTTTACAGATGGCAAGATTGTGGTCGATGGTTCACGTCCCTGGAGCAACTTGCAGGACATGTTGGGAGATTGCACGCGGCGCCTGGTCCGCGGGGTCTGTTTTATTGTGGATGGGAAGGATGCGCAAGAGGCGAGCGTGGGTTTAACGCGAGGTAAAATTTTTCCGGATGTAATATTATGCGCGCGTAAGACAGCAATCACTTTTGCATTCTTGATGAACCCTGTGTTTCTCTCGTGCAGGTACAAGATGCTGGTCCATGTACGGACACACACGAATGAGAAGCCGCATCATTGCTTTCAGTGCGACAAGAGTTTCAGCAGAGCAGAGAACTTGAAAATTCATGCACGTTCTCATACTGGCGAACGTCCTTACGTCTGTCCCGTCGAGGGTTGCAACAAAGCTTACTCGAATTCCTCAGATAGATTCAAGCATACTAGAACTCATTCCGTAGATAAGCCATATTATTGCAAGGTTCCGGGTTGTCCGAAGAGGTACACCGATCCATCGTCTTTAAGAAAGCACGTCAAGACTTATCGCCACTATGTGAACAACAATGACAAGGTGCAGGAGAAGAGCTTTGATGATAGCAACATTCAGGAGAAAAGATTCGATGCTAATTCGCCTGACAAGCAGAGCAGCAGTGCGCATTCCGAGTCGGATAAGAAGGACTCGAGTATCGAGAGTAGCATGTCGGGTTGCAGTCCAAAGACTAGCAACAGCTTCGAGGAACAGAGGAACTTTGTCGAGTGGAATAACATGTACAACCTCCAGGAACAACGAAAAGAACAGGAGCAAGTCACCCCACCGAAGCCGTACGAGCAGGATATAAAGATTTATCCCAGGATGTACGATGAAAATTATATTATACCGGACAGGATTCAAGTAAATCCCATGTACTCTGCTGGTAGCACTATTATCAAGGATTGCTCTGTAGCTTCATCGTCGCCTCATACGAGTCCAGGTCGAGTGTCCGATTCGTTGCCGCGTATTGGAATGCAATCGACGCCCATTAAAACCGAGGAACCCATGGAGTACAGTGTTACCAAGACCACTACGGTAGATTATAGAAACATCGAGTCGATCGTCAACAGTACACCTTGCAAAAAGGAGAATACAGTCAATTGCGATCCAGTGAGGCATTCGGTAATCAAGCGCGCGGAGGATCTAAAGATGGAAATGGAACAGACGCCGCTTAAAGAGGAATTGAAAAATACCAATGTCGACTGTTGCTGCCGGCATAAGTGTTGTGTCCACAGCAATGACAGCATCTTGCAGAAGACGAAAATTCTCTCAGATCTAATTCTTAAGACACAAAATCCGCTCTTTCGACATCTATTGGGTTCAGTAGATTTGCAGTATGGGCTAGAAAATATGTGGAGTAATATCGTGGATACTAATAACACATGCGGCCAAGACCTCAGAGTAAAAAATGAGAACGTCACCGAGATGGAGCAAGATTTGCCACTGGACTTGACGATCAACAAATAACGAATAATTAGCTGTCAACATACCAAAAATCTCGTATTTTGTCAAATAAATTTTATTTTTATCAATTGACAAAATATGAATTAAATGAAAACATCATGTGAATTTTAGACATCAATCAGTCAATCAATATAATACGATTAATTGAACGATAAAGAATAATTAATATATCATTTGAGAACTTTCGATCGCATATTGAGAAACCAAATATATTTTAAAATCTAATAATACAAGAAAAATGACCAGATAAAAACAATTCAAGATTGGACAAGAATTTGCTCAATCCGTAGTTGTGTAGAAATAGTTGCACTAATCAAACTATTCATTAGAGATATAATTGGACTTGTAAATGCAACTCGACAACCTTATAATCAATTCAATCAATCACTTGGAAACGATGTTCCCGCTTTCAAATTTGTCATTAAAATCGGAAATAACAATGAAAGTTAAACTAGGGACTTATTATAAAACTGTAAATATTTTTGAAACACACGGAAGTGAGAAATAATACTCTTGCCCAGTAATTTATCTATTAGAATTGAATTTCAAGAGTTATAGTTTTTATAATGTAAGACTCTTAACAATAATCATATTCCAGTACTCTATGTAAACAAAACATATGTATCATATGTATATAGAAATTTATATGTATGTATATGTATGTGTGGCGAGTCAATTGATAAATAAAGTAATATGAAATAAAGTACCTAGAGAACACCACATACATTGGAGCGTCAAATTTTAACTGATATCTTTATAAATTATATCAGATTGGCTATATGTCATATATTTTAATCGACAAATGTTACAATCGATAATGTAAATATTTATATATGCTCCAAAAATGTCTTATAAAAAATAATATTTAGATGCCTTTTTATAAAGTCTTTGAAATCCTGGGAAAAATGTTTCATACATAATTATATATAATTATATATAATTATATAAAAATATAAAAAAAATTGACATATTTTATATACAATTATTTATAATTATATATAAAACATCCATGTATGTATGTAATATTTTTTCCCGGTATGTCTTTTATAAATACACGTGTTGTCTGAGGTGTTTTTCTCTCTGCTAGCAGAACATGTTTAATGACGTGAATTAAATAAAAAAAAGATTATTTATGTGTTGTTCATTCTCTTCGTTTCATGATAAATTATTTGCATAATTATTTACAGCTGCTTGTAATGTAATTAATACAATTTTGTAATAAATACAAAAATGTTATAAAGATACTTGTAAATTTTATAAAGTTAAAACCTTATGTTTGAAGCTAATAAAAAATGTTTGCAAAAAGAATTTTATGAATAAAATGATATCGAATATATTAATTTAAAATATACTATAAAAAAATTAAAAAAAACATAAATATTAGTGGAAGAAAAAACATAGAAATCGTAATTTTCAATATCATAATGTCATTATTATCTTTCTATTTAACTTGAATATCTAAAATATATAAAATTATTTCTGAAAAACGTGTTATCAGTAATTATCGACACGATTTTATTATCGATAAAAGTCTAAAGTTTCCTGAAATCAGCCAAATGGCAGAAAAAAATAGGTATACTGTTATTAAAAATAATGAAATTATAATTATATTATTATATTATTATATTACAATATTATTATATTACAAATATTGTGATGAAGCTTTTAAGATATCTTTTGAAGCGATAGATGAATTTCTTACATTATCGACAACGAATACGTTATGTAGTATAATCAAAAAATATAAATGTAATATCCAATAAAAATTATTCTGAGAATTTTTCAAAATTTCTGAATAATTTTATAACTTTTTAGAATATTTTTCAAATTTTTTTTGTATCACTTGAAACACTTATATATTTAAAAATAAGTTTACACTCTTTATTTTTTATTTATTATAGCAGAAAAGAAAAGCTTATCAAAAGAGAAGTCAGAAAATTTTATATATATTTACCATTTTTGTCGCCAGATGGCAACTTCATTCGTGTCTAGTAGAGACTCCAATAAAAGTTACGACATGAGAAAGTTAATTAGTTTGCGATGTTTCAGAAATTTCCGTTACGTAATTTGACATGTAATGTAAAGAAATTTATTTGTTAATATCTTTAAAATATATAATTTTAATTATAATATATTATTACATATACAAGTAATATAAATATAGATATATGCAAACAAGAACATGACACCATATACCGCCATTTATTTGAATTATGGATTTTACTGAACTGAACTGACTGGATGCAGAAACCAAAAACACTTGTAGCAAAATGCGACGCGATGACCAATGAACATGTTAGGAGCTGTAAGCTTATTGGCTACCGTGTTACATTTTGCAGCGCTATAAACATTTTCACATTCAGTGTGTAGGATATTTAAGCGTTTATATTATAAAAAAAATTGAATTTTCTACAAGCTTTTTCCCACTTTAACGTTTTCTCTATTGAGAAGCGATAAAGTTTCTTATTGACTGTTAGAAATATATGCGCAAGAATCATCTGAGTTTCTTCTCAACCATTGAGTATAATTTTGCGCAAGCGCACATCTGAGTTTCTTCCATCCGTTGAATATTCTCTTCAATTTTATGTTTTATGACAAAAACATAACCTAATAGTAACTTCCTGAGTGTTGTCATCAAGTCGTATTTTGATTACAAATGTGTTAGATTGAGTATTTTTAACTCAATGGCAAATGATCGGGAGGTACTTCGAGAAATCTGGGACGGAAAGATCCCAGTCTGTTTTACTCTCAACTCTGAAGAAATTTGCGACTTGCAAGGACCAGATCCATTTTACTTGATGGTACCTAGATTAAGTTATTTTCCACTGTGTACAGAAAAGGTAATAAGTTTACAGCACATTTTATTATATTAGAATTTTATTATTTATTCATATATAGCTCTATGAATATATGAATAACTGATTGATTAATTTTATCTATAATATTGAATATTGTTTTAGGTTCGAAAACATTTCATACGTCATATACAAAGTGACAGTAAACAAGAGCATGAGATGTGGCTGGAATTTAATGGAATTCCATTAAAATGGCACTATCCAATTGGTGTTCTACTAGACATTTATTTTAATGACATTCAATTACCTTGGAATATTGTCGTTCATTTTGATAAGTTTCCAGAGAATGTTCTAATGCACTGTCAAAACAAGTACGTAATAACTCAGACAGCCAGACTGCAGCAACAACTAAACAAAACCTGCTGGTATAACCTGATGACAGATTGGCAGAAGAAATTAAGGATCTGCACTGTTACTAAATATTTTCAAGACTTGCTAGGTACTGTCCGTTTGTTGCATGTAAAATTTATCAGGCTTTCTGTATAACCAAAGTTTTTATAATCTGCTGCCAATCTGTCGAGTTTATATAATCTGCTGCCAATCATAGTGCTAATCATTTTGCTAACAGGAAAAATTTGTATGTAATATTAGCATGATGTGGTGATTTGTTTACTTATTTGATAGTTAGATGATATATAATTGTAACGTTGTAATGTAATTTTAGGGAAATTGTAGAGGCACATTTTCTGTCTTGTATAAAAGAAGCTGATGTTTTGAAACATAGAGGTCAAATTGTTTCTAGTATGCAAAAAAAGGACCATACCCAATTATGGAATGGCATTATGAATGATAAATTTGATCAGTTCTGGTCTGTAAATGGAAGGCTTATGGAAGCCAATACTGAAGAGGGATTTAAATATATACCTTTCCGTTGTTATACAAGTGAAGATAAATATATACAAAGACTCATAAAACCAATGAATGAAGAAGGCCAAAGAAAGACTTTAAAGCATTTGTTAAATGAAGTGTTTCCGGATCAAGAAAATGGTACTGTTACACAAGTTTCTCTAACAAGGGATATATCATAACTGTCTGTTTAAAAAAATATGTATCTCTTAAATTTTTATTTTATCAGATATTTTAAGAAGAATCAGATCAATTCCAAGACAGTTGCAATATATCTCTTGGAAGTCATGTACATGCTTTCATTTGTTTAATAAAATTGATACTTATGTGATTTTATTTTACAGTTACAGTGCGTACTCACGGTATTATACCACCGTTAGAGACGCCGCTTCAGTGGATGTCAGAACATTTAAGTTATCCAGATAACTTTCTACATTTAATTGTAGTCACGTCATAATGTTTAAGGAAACAGATAATTTCATTCTCTCAATGATGAAATCGTTTTTCTGTGATTATTTTGTTTTAACATAATTTATATTGTTTTATGGTATATTTATTTTATAAAAATTTCTTCCCATAAAAATTCTATCTGTAATAAAATCAATTTATTGCCCAATAAGGCCAAAGGGAAAAGAATATATTTACTGATATATTAAATCGCTACTATAATGTTAATGAAAACTATGTTTATTGAACAAATAGTTATAAAATTTTCTGCTCGTTAAGTTATCGCGCATCTTTCATCTGGTTTGTGATATTCTATCGATGTCCGCGAGGAAAAATGATTATTTTGCATAATTGTAGATTCTGCAGGTTTACGTATGATAACGGGATGATTTCCGTTATTACTATATTCCATTGTTCTGCGACTGTTTCCAAAACTAAGGTAACTCACAATTTCTTTCTTTTTACTTTGTTGCTCCTGCAATTCAAAAAAATTTCGATTAGAAACTTATTTTATTTTAAATTTATTCAATTTTGTTTTTACTTTAAATATAATCATCGCAGTATCTTGATATCTTTTATGAATCTCTTCCTTGCTCAAGACAATGATCACTTCTGGAGATTCATAACACGCAGTCATTTATATATATCTCGTATAATTTTGTTCGCATATTCAACATGTACTTCTCTACGACATTTACATCGCCTCTATACCTGTAATTATAAATCCGGTTAGCAGCAGTTCTTTGAAATTTAATATTTATCTGCTACGATATTTTTAAACATGGATAGTCTCAACCGAGGAAAAAATATATAAGTCGACAGAGGTAAATTCGGTGTTAATATTACGGTAATATAAGAGCAATGAGAACAAAACATTCAACAGAGAAAGGAATTGAAGGGAAAAAGAAGGTAGAGAGGTTTTGTCAAGATAAAAATATATGCATGGGGTCTAGCCTTTCGCAAACGGTAATTTTCTCGCCGTTGCGGGAATTGCAAACGACTCTGTGAGACTTCCTTTCCTTTTTCTTCTTTACCGCGCGACATCAAGAACACGTGTATCGTGGAGACAGGCTTTTGGAAATACGAGTGCGCTTTATAATTAGCCACCATCGCGAAATTGAGCATCTCTCCCAGTCGAGTGTTATGCGCCTGAAGGTCTCTTAGACCGAATTACTGTTCAAACGTGATACTCGTCTCGATGTCACGTTTGAAGATTATTCTTATCTCTTCACTTTTCTCGACTTGTATACATATATCCTCATCTCTGCATATCGACTTTTTTTGTGATTTTGTTTTACGCTATGTATCTTGACCCTCAATCATAGTTCAGTCTAACGTAATCGCGATGACGTCAATTTCAAGCTCAAAAAACCGATATCACATATATCAATAAAGTGGAGATATCTATTGAAGTGGAGCTAAAAGGAGCTCTAATGCATCGTTTAAGTTATATTTTTAATCTACAATCGGGAAAAGAGAAGGAACACTTTATGTGGGACATAGAAACCATAGCTGTAATCGTGATTATTAAACGATTCATAAATAATAATAGTATTTGACAAATATCACGTTGTGTTTGTGTCCAAGATCGCTATACTGACTCTGTGAGGAGGATATACGGATTTCTCATTTTGTGACACACTTCCCATTACCGGTTTTCTACCTCAAATCACAGTTCTTGCCTACGAAAATCAACGATCCAACGATACGAGATATGCTGAGGGAATAATCGACGAAACTTTTGTCTGCCCACTGCACCGCAAACAGAATCGGAGAGCCACATCAGTTCGGACGATGTTGGAGCAACGCCAGAATCTTTTCAGCTTTTGTATTTCCGGTTGGAGAACGGACTGAGAGGTATTCCGGGAGCACGGTGAAGTATCTAAATGCTACTCAACTCGTTATTGTATTCTTAACGCTTTTCAAGATACATATATAATATCAGCGAGGAGGACTTGAAAACTTAAACCGCTTACAAGTCGAGCAGCTTAGGTACGAAGAAACCGTTAAGTGGCGAAGGAAAGCGGAGATCGGCATCGTCGCGATTTGATCTTCATAATATTATACGTTCAGAATGTTACATTCCAACGGAGTCATTTTTTTTATCGTGCCACTGCACCCTTCCTAATTGCGTTGCACCAGCCGGTGACATTTATTGGCGTTGATTGGCGCGTTGCAACAGTCATTCTTTGATTCAAGGTCCGTTTAGCGCGTATGCGGTGACCGTAATAAAAACGGATAATGTGATTATTATCGCGATTATAACTGCAAGACTTCGGTGGATCTTCCAAGAAAACGTATTCTTAATTTTTCTCTAAATGGAATTACAAATCAATAATTGATATATATTAATATGATATAAAATATTAATGTAAGTGAGTAAATCGTAAGTGTGATTTAAAATTTCGTGAGCGTGTTCCTTAATAAGAAAGAAGAAATATTCATATAAACATTAAATCGTAAATGTTTCGTTATTGAAATAAGGATACAAATGCAGTACTATTTGTAGTATCAAATAATGACTTTGTTTAAAATTTTTAGATGGGTATTTTTTGTTTACAAGAATGTTCATCTATTAAAATATCTATTATTTTCCATGTATTATTCTCTGTTATTTTTCCATTATTTTTCGTGCCTAAGCACGTGCCTTATGTTTTTATGGAAACATTTGTTCTTTCTGTTTACTCAGAAATACACTCGTAAAATTTTACAACTTATGACTCATGTTTTATACCACAACAATAGGCATTTCTTCATAATTTAAATTAAAAAAATTAATTTGTCTTAGAATTACGACATTTATGAAAATGTAAAAACTTTTATAAAAGATTATGAGCTCTCTGCTTTATTACATGATGAAAACCTCGAAATATTATAGCTAATTGTGAGAGATCAATTGTCCTACTGACGTTAAAGTAGCGATCTGTGAAACTGAGCTTCCATTCTTTTCGCTGTTGCACGCGATAACGATTGCTCAATCCGCTCAGGTGCATTGGCACCAAGTCATTTACATTGCGACACAATGTGAGAAATTGTTTATTATATTCGCTAACCTCATAGAAGTTTTATCGTAAAACAAATACCAAGGTGTTTTTCATCAAAATAGTCATTAATCAATGCGTTCAGATTTGTTATCGTATCTTTTTATAATAAACTACGAATAAAAATTCTCTACGCAACACTAGCAATTAGAAAATACATTCATTAATGTTTTATGCTCTGTTCTCGAATAATTAAGAAATAAATTATTAACGTTTCATTAACGTTTTATTACTTTCTTATTAGCTAAATGACATTTACTGGTTAATCATCATTATCATTAGCTGCAGAGAGTCGGCGTGCGGATATGGAAATGTGTGTGTCATTCAGAGTCCATATTTTCCTTTCCTTTTAATAGTGAGCGTTTTATTCCCTGTTACCGGACTCGCAACGATAAACATCGGTAGTAAATCATGCATTTGCATAGGAGGAATTTACGGTGCGGTGTGCATTCTATATTGCTTACGAGAGATTCGAACTCTTACGTACACAGACACCTACGATACAAATTATACATGCATGCGTATTTAATTCTCTAAAAGAGAAAAAAAAACAAAGATATTGAGATTATTTACAAAATTAAATATCACGAGAAAATGTACAAGAGAATTTACACGGAAAATTGCGAGAGACAAAGCAACATGCGCGAGAACGTTCTTCACGCACGTGCGATGTGCACGTGTGCGTGCGTGTACTGCCGTATTACGCGAAATTGAGCGTCCTGGATGCGTGCCTGGGGAGACTATAACGCGTGAGAGAGGCTGCGATTGCCACGAGCTGCCAATCGAATCGGACGCGATAACGGAAAACAATGCAATCGGTGCATCGGCGCGGGATGTCGGTGCACGAAGACCGTACCGACGTGCGTGAACCATCCATGACTTGGCTCGCGCTTATCACCATCGCGCCTCTAATCTGTGCGGGGAGAGGGATGCCGGGGGTGAGATATCGAGACGAGCGAGCGCGTTCCTCTTCAGGAACGCAGTCTACAACTCGCAAGTTGCTCCGCGCGCAGGTCGTGCGCGAAATTACGTAAATCACTAATTGCGAGAGGAGTGCACAGTTCCAACTTGCTGTTTCTTAAGAACTGATTTCCTCTACCCTTTTCTTTTCCTACCGAGAACAGTCGCAATATCGCTTGAAACGTAGACTTCTCTGAAATATACGTTTCTTTTAATAACAAAAAAATGATAAATATTATGATCTTCCTTTGTCACAAAAACAATTTAATCACTCTTAATCAGAAAACATTATATATTTATTAGATTGGAAGAACGTTTGTAAGACAAAATTAATTTAACTGAATCGATTCACAGATGGCCTTGATATTACGAGATAGAAATTGACGTAATTGTTTATCAATATTACGATAAAAATATTTTCGAATGTGAAAGGTCAAAGCGACGATAGGAAAAATTTAATTCGTAATATTATTCGAAATTTTTCGATTTATCATTATTCGTTGTTTCATGATCCAAGCGGAAATATTGAATCTTGAATGAATGTAATGAGAGAATGGAACTTTTCTCTCCTATACTGCGTCACATGTAACTACTGAACTACTCGCGGCAGGAAGATAAATGCTAAGGTTTGTAAAATCGCGTGAGAGACTTCGTGAATCATATCAGTAAAAGAAAGAGCTATTGCATCAAATGTACTAATGCAATACTCTTTCTTCGAGTTATTTGATAAAATCATCGTCTTTCCAGATAAAAAAAAATACACATGGCTTCTCAGAATCTTGGGAAGGATTAATAAATGTCGCATATAGATATGATAGATAACACACATTGTCGATATCCAATAATTTAGTACAAAATGTAATAACTCATTATATGCAATTTAAAAAGAAATCAAAAACTTCAAGTTGTAACCTTTCAATGTTGATCTTAATATTACTGTTAGTTTATATTATATATAAAATAATTTCAAACGATTCAATCTACTTTTTCAAGCAAAATTTGATGATTCAACAAATGTATTTCATATATATTGTATTTTGATTATTTCAAATTAATGATCGTATCAAAATAATAGCATTCCATTCACATTTCTTTACGCTAGACATTATTTTGTAATATTCTGTAGATTCGCAGCCGATAACAAATAACAATTGCACGTGAATAACTTAAAAAAAATAAATTTAATGAGTGTAGGGGCAATAATAACAGGGGGACTTGTTTTAAAATAATCTCTTATATTTTCTCTCAAATTCGGTAAAGATTCTATATTATATAAAGCGTGTCAAAACGTTGCAAATGCCAAAATGGGCATTTTTATGTTATTTGACACGTTTCATACAATCTATAGGCATGTGTGTGTGTATATGATACAATATTTAATACAATAATTTTTGCGTTTCTTAACGTACAAAAAAAGGATTGGTATCTCAATGCCTTTCTCTTGCACTCCTCAGACACTAAGATCATTTCCACTCTCGTTCTCCGATACTCTGCTGTGGATACTCATACGTACACACACACACACATACACACACACACATACATACACACGCACCTCGATAAATCACAATGACGGATGTGGTCATTTCAGACAAAAGTTGATAATAATGAGAAAAAAAAAAGCGTAAAATACAGAATTAATAATATTATCGTAATCGTTTGCAACATGAAAATGCCGATAAACTGTTCGATTCTATGACTGTCGCGTCATTCTGAGCTGCCACACATCGAAGAAACCGTGTGCTTTCTTTTTTTTTTTTCTTTCTTTCTCGATATTGACCATGTATGTACTAATAAACGCAAGATAATATGTCGATAAGCAACACAGCGTCAAATAATCGTGAAGTCCTCGGCTGTGCGAATTACATCGATTGCACGCAAGAGTGCGACGAGAGAAACAACATTTTTGTAAAATATGTAATCGGGAAGGCATGACGACGCACACGAAGTTTCTTCGTGTCATTGCGATACAATAGAATAATAAATAAGGAATAGTTGAAATACTGATATAGCGCGTGAGGAGGACACTGGTATATTATTTCCGTACAATTTCGTACAAATACGATACAATAAATACATACGCTTCATCAGCGAAAGATACTTGGTGACGCTTTTGATTCTTGATTCCTCCTCACGCTAAAACCGTAAGGCACGAGTAATTCGAAGGCACCTGACAAATTTAGAGGCGCATTTGTTGTAAGTTGATTGTATCAAAATATAATTTTCGATATACTATATCATATGTATGTATATGTATGTATAAGTGTATATGTACGTATGTATATATGTATGTGTATCCACTTTACATATTTCTATTTATATACATATACATATATATATATATATAAACTTTCTTTGTACACATACAATAATGAACATTATGCATACAACATATTTACTTGTGTGTTGTACGGACTATAAAACGCGGGGGCTCGCCCACGAGACTCCCCCTTTTATGCACTTAAAAAATATTGCTTGTATACGCTTTATGCCTCTCGTTAACAGACTCTTGTGGACTACGATGTGTACGTGATGCACGTACTACAACACACAAATACAGACGCACCCGAATGCATTCGAATACAGCACACATACAGCACACAAAACATTCCGGTGTGACGATTTATATTTCACGCGATTAAACATTTTTTTCGTCAATCATACAGCCGCTTATTATGTATGTATTATGGCATTATATAACTTATTATGGCTTACGATTACGCTAAATTTTTTTATTGTACACTGCCGCCTTGATCACGATCCATTATCGCGATCGTGAGCAAGGCACAAACCTATTTCCCTTATTTTATCTTTTGATCCCCGGACTTAGTTGGCGAATAGCTCTATAATAAAAAAGAAATATGTATCTTTATGCACAATAATAAATTAACGAGTTAAAAATTGTCATTGTGCATTTTTTAAAATATGAATTATTAAGTAAGATAACATTAAGTAAAATTTATATTTCTTCCTTTTATTTCAAAAGAAGTATATAAGACAGAAATATTTCTGATTGCATGATATGATATGTTGCACCACGAGATTGTAATTATAATTATCATGTCGTAAATTTATTCGTGAGACGATAAATTAGAGCTTGGTACGAAGCGATCGCACAGGCAATCGCGTTGGATAATGCCGTACCATGAATGAGCTCGATTAAGCGTGAATATTGAAACATTAACGTAACTGCCCTGTCTGCAACAGTGATTTACAAAATTGCCCTTCTTGCCTGTCGCTTGGCAACCACTTGATTATTTAGAAATTCACCTAATATCAATTTCCTTGCCTTCGATAATTAAAATATTAATAATCTGTATAAAGCAACAATCATCAGAATTTCTTTTGCTTTTAACATTTATCTTAAGTGAATATTTCAGAATATTTCAGAATTTCATCAAGTGAGGAAATTGAGGAAAATCCACATTATACATTATGATCGATATCGTAAGACTTTTCCGGAAGATATCTCTTACAATCTTATACGAATTTCCTTATGATACTAATGATGTGTGTGTGATTCACAAAAGTTTCCTTCTGATAATTCGCCAGCAAAGTCGAACATGAAAAAAGTTACTTATTTACTCGAGGATCATAATGCATCTCAATCTCAGTGCATTGGAAACGAGAGCTCATTCATACTATGAAAGACATTTATCTATAATTATTATGTCTGTTCGACTGTCTCCGACTATCCAAGAATAAAAAAAAGTTCAGGATTAGAACTCTAACTTTAAAAATGAAAAATTTTGAGAGTTATAGGGATAATCATACAAAAAGGAATACATACATTTTAAAAATTCATTTTCCTGCGTATTAATTAATTGCGCAAAATATAAAAGAAAATATATATTTATATAAAGAATTTTATTTTTTAATCTTATTTTTTAGAACAAAAGCTGTTAGAATAAAGGGAGTGAAGAATTATATTAATTTTCATATATTTTAAAGGTTCAATAATTTCTCTACTTCTGTAAAGAGACAGCTGGACAGAGGCATCATTAATTGTCAAAATACAAAGACTTGAATATTTAAGACTATAGTACTCCATGTTCGTTATTTATTGTTCGTATGATATTTAATGGCGAAGTTGATTCAATGATAATTAATGTAAACCGATACGTAGCTTTCTACGTATCTAAATTATCGGTGTTTAATGCAAAGGAAACTTTTATAATTTCAATGTTGTACATAAGTAATATGAATAATAATCGACAATCACTTCTAAGTTGATCTATACTAGATACTAACGTTCTGTTTTAGATAATATTACTCTACAATATATATTCAACATTATATAATTAATGTATACCGGGGTTTGTCTTATATCACGCACGATGTCTCGTACGCGCAATTATACAATTAAAATATAAATATATTACATAAGGCACATAATTTTCAATCATTATTTCCATATGTCTTTTTAATCTCTTTTACCCACCTCGTCTAATTTTACTATCAAATTCTTTGCTATAACTAGCAAATTCTTTCAAATCATTATTCTTTTGTATCCGATAATATGCAATGACTTCCTATCACTAATACATTTAATCGTATGACATTTTCGTCATTTCCCAGCAAATTAGTTCGCAGAGAGCGAGGTGCACAATGAATCTTTTCGGGCTTTCTATTATGTCTATTCTTCTAAAAATATTAATATATGAGCTATTACAAATACATAAATATATACGTCTTTATCATGCATGAAAAACGATTCACATTTTGTCTTAAACCGACAAAAAGAAGGCACGAGAAGTAGTCTCTGCGGAAGTGACGTCATTTTGTTTCAAATTCCCATCTCATAATTTTTTTACTTTTTTTTTATTTTTTTCAAACGAAATCATATAAAAATAGATTATTTCTCCCAAAGGAAAAAATTGATTAAACTCTAACATTTAAACTCTAACATTTAAAATAACACTATAATACATATATCCACTGAATTCATCATAGAAGTCTTCGATGATTCAATAATGTCATATTCTTACTTAGTTTCTTTAAATATTTACATTTTTATTTACATATTTACAGACAGGCCATTTAAGTGATAATAATGAAAACAAGAAGTAGACAACAACTGTCAAACAATGAGAAGGGAGATGACGAAGTTTTATTGTATAACATGGTACGCGTGTGATATGTGCGCACATGGAAGAAATTGTTTGAGCAATTAAGTGATTTCTGCAGATCGAATGCATATTCACGATCGGTGATGAAGGCGATCGCACGACCAGTTCGCGGAAAGCTATGGGTGGCACGATACCAAGAAATCGTACGATTAACGTCCGTCTGCGGATAACTTTCCATAGAAAATAAAATGGAAGAAACATTTATGTTGTTTTTATTTAAAATGCAATGCATCTGTATAGCACAATATGTAATGTCGATATGAAAAATTGAACTAAAAATTTGCTTAGACAAATATTAAGCTAAAAATATCTTGCATACGAGATTGTCTGATTTTATTACATATCATGTTGCAAGAACAGATTCATTGCATTCCACGGTACTTCGGCTTAAACATTTCTTTCCGCGAACTTTCTTTCGATGCAACGCAATGGCTGCGCGCTCTGACATAATTCTATAATTATAGCAAACGAATTCGACCTCTAAACGGCCTAGCCGATAACCACCTCTAATCTCGATGATAAAGTGATGAAAAAAGATCTGCTAGAATATCTACACAAGTTTTTAAAAGGAATGAACGGATGGCGGTGGAGGGGAAAAGAGTCAAGCAGATCTGATGAAGTTAGAAGAAGACGGCAGTCGAGGACACGACCATGTATAATCTCCTTCCATGCCTCGGGTCGTCCAATGGCCGATTAAGACTTTATCTCGATGTATAACGCTGTACTGACGATCCGTAGAAACGATAAGTGCTTACGTGGTCTGCTACGTGTAGTAGATCACGCACCAATCGATCTTTCGCCGGTACATTCTCACCCGAGAAACCTACAAGTCTGATTTTTATGCCCCCAAGCTAATTGACTGTAACGCAATTCATTATCAGGTTTTTTTTTACTTTTAAAGAAATATATCTATGTAGAATGAAACAAAAGAAATACAAGCACGATTGACGATTGTTTCAAAAGTACGGTTTTCTATCATTAACATTTGATCGTATGCAAAAAGATATTACATGTAGAGTGAAGATACGCTAACAAACGCATTCCTCTGCGGAAATCGATTTGTATACGAATCTAAATCATATCTCCAGGGCACTCGCAAATTAAGCTTAAAATCATAATTGTGACTTTGGCTCTCATTGAAATCACAAATTATCTGGCAATTACCATTATTGTTATTGTTGATATTATGACCGCTGATAGGAGATAAATCGCGCTGAACAACGCACTTCTTCATGGGTTTACTCACTGGATTATCTAGGTAAGGCTTGAAAGTGATGGCATCAGGATTATTCGAAGGCGATACAGTACTGATTGATTTTGTAACAAATTCCGTTCGAGAGAATTCCTGTGTTGATTTCCGTTTTACAAGACAAAGAGGCATATCCTGAGGCGGTATATCGTAGGAGTCGTCCATATCTGCAAACTTGTCGCAGAATCTTTTCGCCGATGGCATCACATCTTCGCAGCAAGGAAATATGCAATGTCTCTTCAGAGGTGAAAATCTTTGCTCGCATCCTTCGGAAAAGTTAGAAACCACGGAATTTGCTCTAGGCGAATAGCAATACATTTTAATCGAAGGCTCCGTGTAACAGGACTCTCTTAAAGATAGCTCTTGATAAGAAGATGTCGTCGACATTGTAGTATGACTATCTACGGAGCAAAATAGATTACAGGGCGCTACGGATTCTACTTCAGAGGATGGTTCTGTTCCAGTGCAGGGTTGATAATTAGAGGGATATTGAGAAGAAACAAAACCAGCATCGCCAAGGATGTGATGCGATGGCAATAGTTCATGTTCAATCTCAAGTCGATCACGTAACAACGAAACACAATTTGTAACTTGTCCCAACGAAGTGTAATTTGTTGTCGTCAAATCCAATGGCGAATCATTTTGGACAGGACTCAATCGTTGACGTGAATCTCCTCGAAGAATGATTTCATTTCTGAGTTCTGCCTCTTGTTCCAGCCATTTCTGTACCTGACGACGATTTATGCCAAATTTTCTCGCGGTAGCTCTTTGATTTCCCTTTACTTCCTCATCCCAATGGAAAGCGTCGAGAACGTTGAGTTTAAAATTCAGAGAAAAAGATCGTCTACGAGTAAAATTGCTAGACGAATTTAAGCTGTTAGAGGGCATGAAAGAATCTATCTCACTATCCGACCAGCTACTTCGAGATCTTCCAGCGCTATAACAATCACGAGGACTCGAAGGCAAAGAGTAACTATTGCGATCGTATATAGGATTCACTGTTCCTGAACTATCTAGTGACGACTCGCCAACAGGTGGTCGTTGATAGTCAACGCACGAGGATGCAGTTGCTTCTTCCCCTTCGTTATATACAACCTCTTCCTCATCCAAATGCACTTCTTCTTTGATCAACGTCTTGCAATATTCTATCTTCTCCTGCACTTCTTCCTCTCTCTTCTCTTCAGTATGCTGCGTTGTCTCCTCCGACTTTCTCTCTTGCTCGTGCAGAACCGATGGGATAGGCTTCTCGGAATTCAACGGGCGGCCCGTGTGTGCGTGTTCATGCGCGTGCACGTGCAAATACGGACTTGCAGGAGCTCGTGAAGAGTCAACGAAGTGAACGGACGAGGAAGAGCCATCGCTATCAACGCCTTGATGCGATACTGGCGAGAGCGGGGCCCGTGGGCCATTGGGAGAACCCATCGATTCATACGGCCCTGACGTCGCCGCTGTGTCTGGACTCGCTGGCTCTGTCTTTATCATCGACGGCGCTAGTAGCAGGCTGTACGATTTCCTGTCGAATGAATCGACGTTCCCATAACTCTGCTCTCGTTGCTGCGGATGATGATTCGGCGAATGATTACGCACGCTATTATTGATATCGTTCACGTTGTATCGATGTTCCTGATGTGGGGAATGGTAACTCGTCAAAGTTTGATACACCTTCACTTCGTTCCTACTACCGAACGTTGAAGCTGCTTCTGCATCTTGTCTGTCTCCGTTCAATAAGTAGTAATTACGGTCCTGCTCCACTTGCGCGTCTAAATATCCATGAATCTCCGGTACGTGAACTCTATCTTCGTGTTCTCCGAACAAACGAAGATGTTGTTCCGATGAATATTCTTGATAGATCACAGATGTTAAACATACGGGCACCACCGTATTGGTGGTAGTAGTTTGAAGGCTATATTGGGGCGAGGAGGGTGCACTATCATGCGGAGGATGAGAAGGTGGGGGCCCTTGCTGTGTAGTCAGCTCGTCGCCGTGCTGTCTGGCGAGGTTGAGGTTCAAGGCCGGCGTTGCTGGAATCACAGTACTCCCTGTGACTTCCGTCACAGTATCCGATTTAGAAACACTCGCAGAAGAAGCAGTTGATGAGACGTTGCCAGAATTCCCATTTTCAACGCTATTTCTGAGCTGCTCCTCACACTGCAGCCATTTTTGTATTTGACGACGATGAATACCGTACTTTCTTGCAGTAGCTCGCTGATTCTGCCGACAGTCCTTATCGTGCCTATACGAATCCAGAACCTTAATTTTAAAAGCTGTCGTAAAGATACGTCTGGTACCCATAACGCCCACAGATTTTCGCATATTCTGCTGCTGATGTTGATGCACCGATTGCTTTGAATGAATCATTTTCACCGAGTTATCTTCACTGAGCATCTCACTCACGTCAACAAGTTTTTTTTTTTATTAAAAATATTATACACACATAACTTTGTCGCACCTGTAGCAATGGCCGTCACATCGACCACGAGTCCGATTATAATGACGATGCAGGTAACAATTACTACAAATTTCGAAACCGGCACTGTCAAAGACTACGCACGAGACTACCTTAACGCTTAACATTGCACGATGCGATCTGACCGTTCGGCGCCGGAGTTCCTTTTAGGTCTTGCCGTAACTAATTTTCATCCCCACCGACGAGCCTGCCGCTGCTTCTCACTGGTCTTTCCCCTCCGCTCTATTGCCATCTCTTGCTCTCTCATTCCTTCGAATCTCTCTCCTTGCACTCTCTTGCGGCCTCTCCTCTGTGTATCCCCACTCGCGTCACTTCTTTAGCGCTATCTGCGTTCAACCTATCATTTTCATCGTATTCTCTCTTTTCATCTAATGTTCGCCCCCTCGCGACACATCGTTGCCCCATTCGTACAGCACGCTAGCTAGTCTACCGCTGAAGGCGGCTACCAGTCATTCTTCTTTCTCTACGCCACCGATCTAACGCCTCCTCTCTTTCTACAGGATCTCTCGTCATTCTGCCTCGACCGCCTACCTAACTGCCGCAAGTATAGACACCCCATGTCCTCTCCTTTCTCTCTTCCCTTTCACACCTCAGCGCCGTAAAACTCCGCCATTTTGTGGACTTACTTCCGTTAATGACGCGCGCGGGAAACGTCACGCCGGCATGACGACGTGACGGCGACGCTCTCGGCGCCATGTTGTCTGCTGCGAACGTCTGACTGACTGCCTGCCTGCCTGCTTGCGTTGCGTGCCGTTCAGCAGTTCGCCGTGGCAGCCAGCATGGAGCCCCGATTTTTGCTCGCCTTTCTCTTCAAGCTGATCCTGTCTCCGTTCGACTTTTCAAAACACAAAGTCGAACACGCACGGAATGTAACATTCCGCATTTTTTTTTTATAATGTATTACAAGACATTATGTAGATTTCAACTATAGATTTTAAAAATAGAAACAGTAATCATCGCATAAAATTTAAACGGATTATAATCAATCTCCCAAGATCTATTCCTCGAAAAACTAAATATATAATATAGATCAGGTCACTAACATACGTCAAGATATGAACATTACAATACATATATCATATGCATGTCTGTGAGTCGGCGGTAGTACAGGAACTTTTAGTTAGGTAAAGCGGCTAGTGGGTGAGGGAATTTTGCCTTCCAGGAAAAACGCTTATGACTTACAGCTAATGTTAAGCTTATTGAATTAGAAATCGCCTGTCTTATAACTCTACGGTAAAGTAAAGTTGGAATTATTTTCTTTAGTTGAAACTAGAATAATCCTTCAGTTTAACATTGGGTAACCGTTATCAGCGATATATTCGTGCTTTTATAATCTTAATTTTTTAATAAAAGAATTCTACAATCTTTTTGCTTCCTTTCGTTTCTTTTCTTTCATGTCGTTGGAGTTGCTTTTGAATGAAATTTCGAGGTATACGATAGCCTCTTGCATATGCGCCGTGGAATGAGATCATGTTGTTTTTGTGGCGTGAGCCGACAGTTAATATGTTTAGCTTCACGCGCCGTTGCCATGTCTCTTCTTAGCCACACGTAGGCCGCAATACGAACGCATACGAACGCGCGCGGAAAGACCCGCGAGGCAATGACGCAAGCCATACGCTCGCATATACTTCGATGAACGAGCGCGTGAGTAAGATAGACCGATAAAAAGAAGCGAACGAGGCCTCGTAAATTTCCACGATTCGCGCCACCGGCAGAAACCAAGGATGCCAACGAATCCTCTCGCAGTTCTCTGAAGAGCCACCCTACTCTATTTCCAAGAATCACGGCGGCTATTCTTGTGCTCGCTCATCACGATGAGGCCTGCTTTTGAACACGTCCGCCGTACAGCGAAGAGGCACCTGCCTTCTCGCGCAGATCGGCCTTCGTGTGTAGTTATATAGGTACGACTCATCGCTCAAGTATTTCACTACCTGCGTCCGTGAAACTGAGATCTTCCTGTCGATTTACTATGTGAGCAATTGATATTATCAATTGCGTCGCAACAATGTTGCGCATTCCATCGAATAATTCATAGTTTTTTTTATATTTTTTTATATTACTTTATATTATTTACTTATGTCGATTGGTTAGAGTGATTGCAGGAAATTTCTTTACATGCTTTACATGCTTTTTGCATTTTTCATCTGGTTATTCCATATTCCGATCTTTCGCATTCTAGCGAGCGGAATGAAAGTATTCGTTAAGAATAATATTGGCGACAAGCATCATAAGGAAAACATCGAGTCGAGGCAACAGTAGACCGGCAGTCGCCTAGTGTCGGCGCGGGACGGCTGGCCGGCTGGCACGGCTCGTCGGATTTGTCCTTGAGGCCGAAGGTAGGCGCAGCACGCAGCACGAAGACAGAAGATGTGGCAACATAGCAGGCGCCCCCTCTTTTGTCCGCCGGCCGCTCTTGCCAGACAGGGTGTCGCCAGCTCGATCGGCCTGGTCGTCCGGGTTAGTGCGAGGGACGAGGAAAGGGAGAGCATACGGAGAAGAAGGAAGAAGAGAGAGTTTACGTATATATGTATATGTATATATACGCTGTGTGCCATAGAACAGCACTAAGAGGGAAGAGAGACGCACCATGGGGGGAACTGCTCGTTCGAGCAGTGGACATAGGAGAGACGAGACGAGACGAGGGACGAAATGCAACCTCGCCGCTCGCAGCCCGTAAGAGATCGTTGTGTGCGTATTATAGGATCGGTCATGGACCTACATTCACGCAGGCCAAGCATGTTTGAAAACTCGCGTTCTTCTGGAATGTGGCCTGCGGAGCCCCCTTCGGGCAACCTCTCCCTTTTCTCCTCATTCGTCGGCCCTGCGAAGTCTCTCAACGCAGTGGACGTGCTCGGACGTCTACCTACGCCCTTCTCTTCTTACCCCGCCAAGCCGTCCTTCCTTCACCATGATCCTCGTTTACCCGTCGTCGTGGTTGTACCTCGTGCCGCCGCGCCGCGGCCACCAGCTTGGCGCCCCAAATAGTCGCGTAACCAAAGACGCGCCTCTGGCCTGGCTTGGTCGCGCCAGACTTCTCGGCGCCCAAATGATGTACATCGACCATTTCTGTCTCACTTCTTCCTTCGCACTCGCTCACGCGGCTATTATAGCCTTCGCTTTCCGCGCTCTCCTTCCACGAACTTATACACGGGAAAGGCCGACGGGAAGGAGGTTTTATAGAAATGATAAAGAACAACGAGAAGAAAAAGATAGATCAGCCAAGTCTCTATTTACCGATGTCCTGAAACTTTGCTTTCAATCCAATATTTGTGTGGCCTATCTTATTCAAATAACGAAAACTAACATGTTTGTATACATAAATATACGAAATAAATGGAAAAAAAAAAGAATATAAAGTTTAATGAGACTTGTATTGAAAATCTTTAAATGTCTTTCCAACTTTTTTGTTTGACTTGTAGATAAAAGGATCAAGTTTGTTGGCAAAACGAGACAGGCGGTCGCCTACAGACGCTCAATTTCGTGGTGTGTGTGTGTGTGTGTGTGTGTGTGTGTGTGTGGGTGTGGCGAATCGTTCAGCGACTTCGATGGCGATGAGGCGATAGATTAAATCTAATCTCAGAATCGTATTAAGTTTTGTTTCAGTTGGCCCTCATTCAAAAATTTGCGTTATTATACCCTGTATATTTCATATTGATTGCTGTTGCCAAAATTTGTTTCACGCATTTAGATTTTCATTATTTCTCCCATTAAATTCTACGTCTAATATATGCCGTTAATTCCTCTTATTTCACAATTTGTCAACTACCCGTAATATTTATCGAAGTTATGTATAGTACACAAAACAGACAGGCTGCATTTCTGTAATTTAATGATTGATATCTGGCACTAGCTCTGTTACGTTTTCGTAATACACGAAGGTTTCCGCATTTTACGCTTTGTATTTATAGATTCACGAATATTTGCGTTTTGACTTGGCATCGTCCATGTAATTCCAACAGTACAGTCGATAGATAGCAGCGGATTCGTTGCGGAAAGAATTCGTGAACTATGACACGTTGTGAATATATAAGTGCGATAAGCGACCATGGCCATTGGGAAACAACTGTATATGTACATACATATTCATCTTTTATCCAGAATAAAGAGCGGCACTTGTTGAAATCGTAATCGTACATTTATAAGCTAAATTTATTTATGTGCATACTAACTGAAAGAGCAATACACACATGTACACACAGTTACGTTAATGCATGCGTGCATACATGCAGCGTATATTACGTGTCGTGTATGCGTGCATAGCGTCGAATCTAATCATATAGCAGGGACGGACGGATCGACTAAACGTTAGTATATTTTTTAAACTAAATTGGATTTACATCTCGATGATCTAAATAAACAGAATATTTTAGAATGTAAATATTAATAAGGAACTCGTAGAATAATAATTATTATTTACTAGTTCTTTTTCATTCTTTTGTTACGATATTTTCATAAAAATATCTACCCACATAATACGTTTTATCCGACAGATAAAACTATTGGGTCATCTAAAAAGTATCCGCGGTTTTTTATCTAGATGGTGTTGATGGTCAACACATCTAGTGACAAAAAACCGCGGATACTTTTTAGATGACCCAATATTACTGGAATATCCTCAAGACATTCAGAGGATATATAGGGCTTCTTTGAACGTCCGTTGGAGGTCTATCCAATAGATACTTATATTTATTTTATAATAAAAAATTATCGTTTTTCAAAGCTGAAAAACATGAGTAAATTTATCTAATCCATAAAGTTATTGAATTAATGTTGAATTAGTCCCTGATTATGCAACGCGTACACGTTAAATGTTGCGCGTTCAATGAGATTCGAGAATCGAGTCAGCCCGCGTTGTGTAGAAATATACCTCCTCCGTAGGCGGTCTACGATGGCGCCTACTCGTGCGCATACCTGCCTACCTGTAGCCCGTAGCCCGTAGCCCCCGAACAGGCTAACCTCAGGCGGAACCGTCGACTCTCCAACGCAACGGCTCACGAAACTCTCATTTCACCGAGATTCCTCCGTCCGTGCGTCACGAGAGATACGCCCGTCTCTACGCGTATCCGTTCGTCGCACGCAGCCGGTAGCCATCGCAAAAGCGGACAATCGAGAAGCGAACGAGCGAACCAGCGAGAAACGCACAATGAATGAATCGACTCAATCGACGCGACGACGGACAGACGCATGGACGGAAGAACAGATGCACGGACGGACGGACGGACGGATGGACGGACGATCGGTCGGTCGATCGATGCAATTCCGTTGCGCAAATTCAGAAAACAGTGAAAAGAAACCTTATCACGCTTGTGTGTGGACGTTCACCCACCGACACACACGTACGAGAGAACTCAGCCCCGCGGTGCAACATCGATGATTTGTTTTTTTTACGAGTTTGACATATACACGTGTATATGTACGCACACGCACTAACCTTTATCTTATCATTGGTGAAGGCGGATCGAGGTTGACTGGTTGTTTGCTATAGTAACAAGACTCAACGATTCAACGCTCTTGCTCCCTCTTTCTCTCTCTTCCCCTTATCCTTCTATTGAGAAAGTAGAATTCCACGAGGGTGAAACATGTATATATACATACATATATGTATATATATATGTATATATATAATCACCCCACAATTTCGATCGCAGGGGATTCACGACGGCGCGAAATGCGCTGCATTTCCGTTCGGATAGCGATTTGCTTTATCGGCCGAGCAATTAAAAAAAAATGATACGCGCGGTAAAAAGATGCTGTTTTATCCGTAGGACGCGTGTTATCGATGTTTCTAAAATGGACTGGTCAATTGATATTCTCGCGCAAATACAGCCGTTACAAAAACGTTAAAAGAGCCTAAAAAATGTGAATAGAAAGAATGAATAGAAAGAACTTTATAATAACGAAATATTAGCCAAAAATAGATATTAAAATTTATGAAATTATATAACTTTTTTTTGCGTTTATGCATGAAATATATAATTATTTGAAGGACAAACGTTGAGTTTAGAAAATAGGGACTCGCGTTTATCGAGACGTTTATTTAAACAAACGCAGTTGCTCTATCTTTAAGTATGTCAAACGATATCGGTCTATAATTATTCATCGTAATAATAAACATACACACGTGCACCGTTCATATAATATGTTTCTATATTCAGATCGATTAGTCACTAGTTCGGTATAATGGTTTGTTGGCGCACGATCAGGCCGATGATTTATTTACATGAAGAAATTGTAAAATATCAATTACTTGATCGATAATCGAATCTATTTTTAATTTCTGAAATGAGTGATCTTTGCCACATTTTCCGTAGCTTTAATTTTTATAAATAATATTTTACTTGCGCAAGCTAATCCCTTTATAGAAAAATGAATCTTATATCATTTACATATTTGCCATATAAGCTAAAAGTTTTGGCGATTCTGTAGGCACTGTACCATTTCTGGCAAGCAGATCTGTAAATAAATGGTTAGAAAGGAAAAAAAGATTCTGTCAAAACTGATCTGAGTTTAATTATTGAAACATTCGCGTATATAAATAGGGTACAAATATATGTGATTGATGCGTATTGATGCGTATGTGTGTTCATTTCTGAATGTTACTGCACAGTTCGACTTAATAATATATATATAAATATATACATTTTGTAAATTGTTTTAATAAGGAGTCACATAAGCGTTTCTAAATAAATAAATATTGTTTCAACACAATATAAACTCGATAAAAATTTCAATAATTTTAATAATTCTAATAATAATTTACTTCAATTCTTTCCTTTATCGCCTCCTTAAAAATGTATTCTGTAAATTAAAAAGAAATTTCAAACAATTCAATTATTAATGAAACTATCTTTTTTAATCTTTATTCTTTTGATTAAAAAAAAAATCGTCAATTTTGTTTGTGACCCTTTTAGAGCAAGCACCTTAACCGGAAGTCTTAATTTACTCCACCCAATTTATAAATTACGTAACGTCTCTAGAGTAGAAAAAAATTCGTCTATAATATCAAACTGATGATATGACACTATATTCCAAATGAATACGTATTTTTTATTTATAAATTACTTAATTAATTGTAAAGAAATAAAATGATTGTAAAATTGATTCTTATAAAGTGTATATTTTCGAATCAAATACTTTTATTCCTACTTTTATGTTAATATGTTTCCCTCGTCTCAACATTTACGCCATAAATTAACAAAATATAATATACTGAAGTATTTATTTACATATTTATTTTTAAAATAAAGATTTTATTTCAAAATAGATATTTACGTGCTCACATTCATTATGGCAGTATTTGAAGAAGCGAGAAGAATGTTCTGCAAAATATTTATAAATTGAGCGAGTTTATAAATTGAGTGGAGTTAATAAATTGGGAGAAAATATCATTGTCCTTATAGAATTATTCGGCCACTTATCTCGCCGATAGTACATTGTACCTCGAGTATTTCTTGTCTTAACATTCTGAACGCGTACAGCTAAAATTTCAAAGTCTTTCGAGTTTCAGAAACACGCAGAAGACTATCTACATCTCAATAAGTGAATGATCGAGTGCTTCTCTTTTATCATTTCCAGTATCAGTACGAGTTTCACGAGTAGAGGTACTCCTGCTTGTAAGTCTTGAAAGAGTTTTAGCGGCTTCTTACAAGAAGTTCGTACTTTGAGACATTTCCTTTGCCTCAGTTAATTCAGTTCCCAATTCCAACACCAATTCTAATTGCTATAATATTGATGGTTTTTTTCAGATGAATGAAACTTGTGCACGTGAATAAAATTTATCGTTATCTTTTTCTTCGTAAGATTTCTTCTTCTTTTTTTTTTAAAATACGAACCGCTTCAAGAATTCACTAAATCCGAGAAATATATTTTCTCGATTATTCTCTTTTTTTTCCTTCATTCGTCTATGCTTAATCGCTATCTTAATGCTATTTGTATCATTAAAGACGTTAGTGAAGCGTGAACCTTTAAATATCGCTAGTCTTGATACGGGTTACAAATCGATCTCCGTTACTAAATCAAAACTGTCTCAATCGTTTGGACATACCAAAAAAATTTCACTCGAGCAACATTAAAAATAAATTCGTCGCTCGCTCCTGTTCTCCTTGCAACCCGATCAGAAGTAGCCACTAGAGGACACAGTTAGCTGTTTCTAAGAATATTCTTAAATAAAATCTACTGATTGCATTTTCAAGGTGGTCTTAGTCGCGAGTGAGCTCCGCGAAATATGTCGTATGTGTACGTATGCGTGTGTTTGTATGTATGTGTGCGAAAGAGTCGCCAACTTTTCAACACTTCCAACGTCCGACATGCGCAAACTATCATTCAAATTTCAATCACAGTTGCTGATGTAGCATTGTGTTTTCCTCATATGTAAAAATAAATCGCGTCAGCACAAAAAAAAACCAGTCACAATTGCTATTTCAACAATATTTCAGCACATTTTAGTGGCCAAAAATAAATAGCTTATTAAGTACATGCATCCACACGAAGTGGTTGTATATGAAAGCCTGGCAGTCGTCTAATATATTTAGCATTTAACGAAAATGTAATATTGCACTGTTACAATTTACGCATTTGTTATATAATCTGTGATCGTCTTAAAATATGTTACCTTCGTAAAAGTTACGATATTCATGAGCTGTTTCTTGCTAAATATTACTTCAGCTAAGACGAGTCGAGTCATTCTCTTCATCCGAGATCTCGAAATCGCGTAGGTGTTTGCATTTCAATATATGCATAGTACAAGAGATTCATATAATCTTCATCTCGGTCAAAGTAATTTTTAATATTTGCGTAGACTTATTTTCATGCGTTCTATTATTAATAGTTTTAAATAATTCTGTCAAAAATGTCGGTCTATATTAATAAGCATTATAGTGTCACCGATAATATCAGTATTCATTGATATGGTATAATCGATTTCTATAATCGATCTCCGTATAATCATAAATGATATATGTTGTATAGAATGCTAAATGCATTAAGAGTAGTTCAGATGCGCGTCATGATAATATGATTATCTCTTTTGAATATCGATTTCTTATCTTCCATCTCTTTATGTGTGCGCTTTATCCATTGTAGATATAATGAAAATGAACATACAATAGAAATGAAAGGGCGAAGATGAATCCTTTGATAACTTACGACATGAGTATGCGTGTGTGTGCGTGTGAATGTATGTGTGAACTCTCGCACTCTTCGTTATTCGTCATTTTTTTCCATTTACTTTTGCAAATGCGCTCTGCGAACGAATCTTTTTCGTTCTTTAAGGCATCATTTTGCGAGGTGTCAGCCATTTCTTCATATAGTAACAGAAAATCGTAGAAATATAGATGAGCACCAAAAGAGCACACGTCACCCCAAGCGCTAACACTGAAGTTTTCGTTGGACATGGCTCCACAATGGTCACTGTTTTGTCTGCAAACACAATAGCGTATTCAATTTTTGTAGCGAGCGTTAAAATATTTTATTTCCAGGTATACGAATCTGTGTGTGTGTGTGTGTGTTTTGTGTATTCATAATTTTACCTGCTTCGTTAAAATCTATGCTAGCATCGCTCTTTAGAAAATCGGACTGTTTCTCATCGCCAAAGTCGAGAACTAAAATCTCTTGAGACAGAGTCATATCTTCAGCTTTCTCTTCCGTCGAGTTTGCAATACTTCTTCTGCGTCTCTTGCCCCATGATTCCACGGATTCACGTCCCCACTCACAAACAGCCTGAAATGAAAGAAATTATTAGAGGCTTCCTTTTCCTATAATAAGAGAAATGAGAAATCAATTAATTACCGGTTCGCAAGGTCCCAGACAGTATTTCACGTTACATTGGAAGATCACGCCGTAAGATTCGGTGAACCTAAAGGCCTCGTATACAGATTGCAGAGCGTTACCATCGGGAGTGAAACTGGGGAAGATGGAAGGATCGACGGGACATCTGAAAATTTAAATGTTTAAGATTTTGTTAGCTTTTTATTTTTTTTTTATTAAGCTTAAATGAGAAATATTAAACAGAATAAAATAGACTTACCCTTCGTCGTCGATAATTTGAAACGTGCTTTTCGAGTCCTTTGCCATAGCTACGCAACTACGAGCGAAAATGCCGTAAGGAGCTGCAAAATATTAATTTTTGTAAATTGTCAGATACTCATTGTATCGTTATTGAATTAACTTTTTTTTCTTTTTTAAGAGAAAAATTAATTTGCTGAAAGCAAACTTACTGTCTTCTGGGATTTCGATTCTGAATGTCAATTTGTCACCAATGCGTACAGTTTCAACTTCTCGCGATCGGCTGTCGAGGATGCGAATTCTTGGTGGAGGCGCTTCTGGTGCACTAGTAATACTGATCATTTCTGGATCTCTGATCGGCATCATACCAAATGTAATATTCTTCGAGGACATATCATATGTGCATTTAACTTTGTAGATTTTGTCGGCCTTTGTCATTACCACGGAATGATGTTGCAGTACAACCGTGTTTGAATATATTCCAGTCTGAAAACCGTCACGCTGCCATGGTGAAAAGAAAGTACAACAGAGATTATGTACTCAAAGAGAGAGGGACGTGCATTAACGTAAATTCTTTATAGATTTTTTTTTAATATAAAGATGTGAGAAAACAATTATGTTGCGTATTGATGACAGTGCAGTGTGTTAGTCAATGATCAAATGTGACAGATTGAGAATGTTGGGCATGTGATACAATATTTGTAATAAGTGCTAATTGCTTGAGGTAATTTCTTTTAAGCATGCATATTTCTCAGGCATCAATAGAAAATATTGTAATTATAAAATTGTAACATATGCAAGAATAAATATTTAGAAGAATCCAAACAAAATAATTTTCAAAAATTATTACAATTAAAAAAACTCTTTAAAAAATGTATTTACATTACTTTTCAATGTTATTATCATTATTTTATATATTATACTTACCACGCTTTGAGTGTTACAATCTTGTCCGCTCATCGTGAGGTCGAGCCTGAAGAGATCGCTATTAATAACATCAATATTACAAGTCTCAGATCGTCCGAGAGCATAAATACGTCCATTGAAAGGCTTATTTGTACGAACTTGGACAGCAATACGAGTATCTTTGCAGTCAACCGATACTGTAATATTAATCATTAAGATCAATATTAAATTAGACAAGATTGATATTAAATTTACATTTTTATATGATATTATATTATTATATTTATTCCGTACCATCATAACAAGTTCCAGTCTTGTCGCAATTGATGTCATTTCGGGTGAGATTGTTTATCGTAGAATCTTCTGTAGTCTCAAAAACGACCGGCAACGGGTCCGATATTGGTCCAGTACCCTCTAAAATAATAACGTGTGATTAATACATCGCGCATACATGTTTAAATTCTCTTAATCTACATCCCTTACTTTCGCAGAAATTTTCAAAGTAGGTGCCAACTCGTTCTCCATTATCGATCAAAGGCCTCTCCGCGTTAAGATACGTGGAAGGTCCATCTGGGAGAGTCCAATGATCCAAATGGAAGAGCTGACAATTATAAGCCGACCCTTGTGGCGCACCGCGATAAAGGAAAGATCTGCAAAGAAACTCGTTCTCGATTTCGCAGGCTAATCGGCAAGCGGACTCACTTTGAACCTGCAACTCTTTATCCGTGTAATAATGCAGGCCCGCATATTGTGCAACCTTATCGTCTGCCACACCGATTCTGGGCATCTGGAAGATCCTTTGAGCCTTACATGCCTCTTTTCCTATTAGCAACCGATTAAATAGACAAGTTTTATTTCTTTTTCATCGACAATATATCTAGAATTATTTTTTCAACATTTTCCTCACAACCGCTTACCTTTCAGGCATAAATTTTCGAAATAATCCACTCCTTGCGCATCCACGAATTGAACGTATTGACCCGTCGTTCGACGATCTGAATCGCTCAGATGACACTGGAGCGTCACATAATTATATTCAACGGAGCGACAGGTGAAGCGGTGCTCGTTTAAGCAAGCCGCGAGACAAGCTTCCTTTGTGGACGTGTAAATTAATGCGTTGTCCAATCCGCGAATCATTTTATTTGAGATACGCTCGAAGGCCCATGGTCGTAAACAAACGTTCTCTAAAATAATATAGATCTATAGAGATATTTTTACTTCTCTTTTGTATTATGTATGCATTCTAATAACACTTATGATACAATCTGTGCAGATTTGTCTAACGCGTTTTATTTGTAACTATACAAATATTCTAATATATTTTATTATATAATATAATAATTATAATAATTTTACTATAATAATTTTACGATTCAGCTAAATAATATCTTGAAAATTAACGCATTTTTTTCATTTTCTCCTTAAAAACAAATAGAAAAAAATCAAAGAAATCACCAGATAAAAGTCAGAAAAATCACAATTCTGATCCAAATAAATTTATTTATATTCGATTAATACTAAAAGCATCAGGTAAAAAATTAGATCATAAGATAACTAAAAATATTGTTAATAATTTGGAAGATCTCTTTAACTTATTGCTTTCTTTTTTGAAATGATGAAACATTTATCATGATTCCCGGAGTATGACGTAATGAAAAACGGGAGGATTGTGTGAAGCCCATTGCTAAAGATTCTGTGATGAAAAATCATGAGACGCTATCATGTGACTTGGCATCGTTATCTGATGATGACGCACGTAACTACGCTTTTTGGCACATGGGCCCGGAATGTATTTCGGCCGATCCCGTTCGGCGTTCCAATTTCTTTTGTTACACCCTCAAAACTGGCGCTAGAGTTGCCGATGATGGCGGAAGCGGTGCCAACGAACCGCTGGGACGCATGGCTACTTCACGGATGAATCATCGTCGACCGTACAAATTCTTGACCGTGGCCGCTGACGACAAATCGTTCGTTCTGAGCGAAGCTTCGTCAACTAATAAGGCACCCATTATTTTGTCAATCAATTATGTAAAATATTTATTGAATTCTACATTCAATTCTAAAAAATCTTGCACAATTTTTATGGAAAATGACAAAATTGGCTGTAACTTTACTATTTTATAATTTACGTAATAATGATTTGTGGCAAAGTTAACATTGTCACAATTTCTGCAAATAAATCATTTGACTTCAGACGGTTAGTTTAGAAATCCCAGAGTTATCATAAAAAATTAATTTTAAAATTCTCTGACTTTTCTAGGTTTTCCAGATAAAAATGGGAAATTTTCATGACCAATATAAAATATGTGAAAATTTTAATATTCAAAAATATGTAAAAAATTGTAATATTTAAGAATCAAGAATTGTAAGAAAGCTAGCTTATATTATTGAAAACTTAGTAGATAAAAGAAGCTTGGTAGCATAATAAAATTTTGAGGACAAATTCAAGGGTAATTCAATAAAAAATAAATTAGTATTGAAAAAAAAAATGTTATGATGAAAAAGAATGATCAAATGAAATTAATGAATAAAATATAGATTTTAATTATTTTTAAAAAGTTATTTAAAGTACACGAGTTTTCAACGTATTTGACTATAAACGTCAGATATAATATTTAAAGAATTACAAAAATTATTTAGAATAGGAGCAGTTTAAGCGATTGTGAGTGAAAAGTTCCAGTCTCTTTTATATTTTCCCCTGATTTTTCTCGGTTTTCTATGATCAATTTCAATTTCCCTGACTTTTCTCGGTTTTCCAGGTATGTGACAATCCTGTAAATGAGTATTACTTCTTATATAGATCCCAGAAATATGAAAAATGTTTTCTAAAATATCCATTCACAAAGATACAATAATGTATTTTTTCATAGAAGCGTGTTTTAAATAGTTTTAGCTCAGTTCCATTCTTTCTTTTCAAGAATTGTATCCCTTATATATTTTACGAGCAAGGGCACAGCAAGGATAGAACACAAAGACAAACTGGCAAATAAAGTGTCTTTCTTTTGCAAGGAAAATTGAAGAAAGGTAAGACTTATGTAAAATTTTGCAGTTTATAAACGACTTGTAACGATCACTGGAACAAAGCCCATTCTTTTGAAATTTTGTTCATCCTGTTTATCGGTCGAAGTAGGTAGCAAGCGATTTTACGAACACAGAGTGCCTCACAAAGCGCGAAACAACTCACCAAGAAAATCGTTTTACTCATTAAATAGACAACATGCAATTTCTTGAAGCGCAAGAAATTTTCCTCCAAAAATTCCCGGATTATACGGAAGAGCACATGTTAAAATATTGAATAAAATCAGATATTAATATTTAAAGTATTGAAAAATTTCACAAAAAATATTGCTTAATCATATACAACTGTGAGAGAAATGTATTCTAATAGATTAATTAAAATAAATAAGCTACAAAGATTATATTTGCGTACAATGACGTCGATTTGGAAAAAATATTAGGAGGGAGGGGAAGGGGATAAGGCAAAAACATTTCAAATAATGATCTTTTTTTTAATAGTCTTTACATTATCGAAAGAGGGAGATAGAAATGTATTGAAGTATGTAGATTATCTTTTACATGAAAAACAAATTGTACAAACAGAATATTCAATACATGAAATCAAAAAAGAAATTTCTTTTCGATTACAGATAGCAGACGACACGTCTAATTCGCAGCAGAGTAATGTTTACGTAGCGTATCGCCTGATCAATGTTTTCTCGCAATTTTAATTATTTGTAGTTAAAAAATATTTTGTTAAAAAACAAAAGATAAAAATTATTGGAAGATGTCACTTTATCAATAATTTTATTTTATGGGAAGGAAGTGAAAAGTGCTCTGTCCCTTTAAGTCAACGTATATGTCTGCGTATATGTGTGTATAGCAGAACATTTTTTTTCAAAAGAAAAGACCTTTTTCTTAGAATATTATTAAACATTCAATGCGGCAAAAACACACAAATGAAATAGTATTCTTAGTGTTCCAATGTAATAAAATGCTTTCATAAATAATGAACTGCGGCATATATCTAAAAAAAGACATTAAATAGACTTAAGTTAATATTAGAACCTTCTTCAAAATTCTAAGAATTTTCAAGGTTTGCACACGTGCAGGTAATACCGTGGCAACCTTTCTGTTTAAACGCGTTCGGCTTAGTTCCCGGATACTCGACTACATTTATTGTAAAGCCGATTCAATGACCTAGCCAGCAAAGAAAATCTGAAAAATAAAGGCTATTTTGGCGCGGATATATACAGGGAAAAACGGACAAAGACTGACTACCTGACCACCTATGAGAATTTTCTTGTAGTTTTCTTCTAAAAGAAAAAAATTGCTTAAAGTACCAACATTTAACTTCAACTTGACGCTATAATGTTAGTTAACTACTGTAATAATTATAATAATATAATTATTTTTTATACAGTAAAATTAATTTTGAAATATTATTTCCTAAAAAATAATCCTTGGTTACTTTTGTCGGTATATATCAATAATGTAGCATGTAAAAATATTACATTATCTTTTCTCTATTATGAAAATTTTTAATAAGTAATTTGATTGATTCTTACTGTTTTAAAATATATTATAAATAACATAATAATATATTTTCTGCATTAAATGTATCCGATTTAAATGTATTTGTAAAGATAAATGACGTTTATTGTTTTCCTAAGCAAATCAAATTGTTTTTAAATCTTCTAACTAGCCGCACTTAATAATTTAAACTGTTTTGTTGCCTGGAAGACTTTTTTTTCGTTCGACAAAATGCTGTTAGTTAGCCTTTGCTTTGAAAGTCGTTATGCCGATACTGTCAAACCTATTCGCTTTGAGTTTAAAACGTATCAGATTATCGTATTTCACGGTCTATTCTTCATATTATTCTGCAACGCACACAAATAACGGTCTTTCCCATCGTAAAAATTTCTTGTGTAAATTATCTTTTTCATTTGTCATTTTTCTTTCTCCGTTTACTATGCTTTTATCCGCCGCTTCCTGGGTAACCAGATCACATTAACGAGTATTATAACAACAGCAGTGCATTTATTATTCCACAGAACATTCAAAAATCGAAAAGAAAGAATGTTGTAAGTATTAAATATTTAACCATTAACTAATGCGCCAATTCTCACCGGATCTTATCTGCAATTTTGTCATATAGTACATATTGGCGGCTCTTTGGGGCTGCGCCGCCGGATTCGTGGCGGCCGTTTCGTTCTGCAGCTGGCAGAGGGTGTCTTGCATCGGCGCCAAGGGATTTACGACAAACGAGAACGCGGCTGCCTGACATTCTGCCTCTTCCCTGCACCATCCTTGGCACTCGTACAACGACAGATTCCTCACGCTGTAATAGGTAGTGCCGCGGTAATCGTAGTCGGTAAGCTTCTCAAACGCCGTCCTGGCTGAAACGTGGAAGCAATTTTGCCTCTACAGAAGCATCCTCAGTACATCCTTTCATTACATGAGCAATCGAAAGGTTCTTATAGAATTCTATTCAACATAAATTTCCATTAGAACGTAATGACGAAAGCCTCGACTAATTTTAGAAAAAACTTACCCAACGCACCGTCGCCGCTCGCCAACAGTGCCATGAATATCAGGCTCGCGGCCGTGGCTGTTACCGTTCCGATCGCAAATGAGCCCATCTGCAATGAGAATGAGGAAACCACAGTTACAGAAGCTGTAATTAGAATTAGCCTGACCGAGTATTGTTCTTCGAATTGGCGTGGAGCTAATTCCTGAACGGAAAAAATAATTTTGCTAAAAAATTTTAAATTTTGCTGAATACAAATCTGAAAACCACTTTGTTGGACTATCAAAATAGTTATACCGGAAATTAAAAAATGACGAACAACGCTGCAAAAAAATGTTTATTCTAGCAATCAGTTTAAATTTAGATTTAGAATAAAATTATTTTAACCGTTCAACAAAATTACTTTTAGATCTGTATCCAGCTAATCCAGCAAAACTATAAATTTTCAATTTTTTTTCAACAAAATTATTCTTTCCGTGTATAGCGTCCTACAAGGAATAATTGTGACGCGCCATGTACCGCCAAATAATTAAAATATTGAGAGTACAAATAAGTTTCCGCCATTTTTATCAAAAATTAAGCATTTATCGTGAAAGAACGGTACATAATGTTTTATTGAAAGTATTGTCGCTAGCCACTACTTTTTCCCATCTTTCTAGCATACGGATACCGTGTTGGAAGAACGCTTCATCTTTTAAGGCTATCCAATTATCGATCCAATTTTTGATATCTTCATATGTTCTTTGTCTTCGACGTCAAATTCACCGTTCTTAAACTTTTGAAACCACTCACGACGACTTCTCTCACTTAAGGCAGCCTCACTATATGCTTCTACAAGCAATCGATGAACCTCAGCTGTAGATTTCTTCAAATTAAAGAAGTAAATCAAAAGTTCCCGCAAATGACGCTTATTCGGCTCAAAACTTGGCATTTTCGCACAAAAAAAAAATATATGATGCTGATACAAAATCGCTAGTATTTCAAGGTTATATTGTTGACTGATGTCCAAACGTCTTACGATATAATGTTTTACATCAGACAATTTTACTCATAGCTTGCTAGTGGCGCCGTCTTTTGTCAAACGACGGAA
>NW_011627829.1:8694-76550 GCF_000204515.1 Acromyrmex echinatior
TAATTCTTTTTCAGTGCAACATAGTTGTATTATTGAAAACAATAAATTTTACACAGTGCAGATAGCGAGCAAATGGAGATCCTTTTTTGGAGCAGGGAGATGTATGCAAGTACGTCATTTGTGAGTTGTAATTTTAAAACTTGTAGTTCGAGATATTTTTAATTGTTTTTCAATAGATTATCTTTATAATTTTATATCTTAACAAAAATATTATGTTTCTTAAAATGAATAAGGTTATATAAAATGTACAGACCAATAGACAACACATAATCATATTTTTATAAAACACATGATTTAAATCAATGAATTCTTCGAATTTCAATGTTATTCAACATTCTCTCTATCCTGACATTAAAAAAGAATTGTTCATCTGTTTAAATTAATTAATTTGTTTTTATAACTTTTGTAGGACAATATATTTAAGCTAGTAATGTCATATTTAATTTAAATACATACATTCCCCATTGGATAATAGTAAACAGACAAAAATAATTTATTAAAATAAATAATTCTTTTTCAAATCTATCAGTTGTTTTAATGAAAATGATAAGTTGTATTATGTATTAAAAGATTTTAAGAAAGGGGGGTTATAAATATGTTTATGATCTGTCAATGCAATGCTAATTAATACTTGAAAATAAATGTATTGTGCAATTTTCAATTAAATATTTGCGTATTTAAGCGGATGTGCGAATTTATATCTTGTGTATTTGATTATACACACACACATGCTCACGCACACACACTCACACACACACACACACACACACACACACACACAATATATATAAAAATGTATATATGCATATGGTGTTTTGTAAATTTAAAATGCTAATAACACATAATAAGAATTATACAAAGACAGGATAAATAAAATAAAATCATTTTTGTAATACGAATAATTTAAATTATAATATTTTTCGATTTAATTCTTAGTTAACGCAAAATAATCTCCGAAAAATATTTTAACATTAAAATGAAAAAAGTTTCCTTTACATACACGCAATCGATCCAGAAGGTTTTGATTCAATAATCGAAAATTTTTTTCAATTTTGGATTTAATCTCGAGTATGAGTAGAAGGATTATTTATAAACAATAAAGTAAACTGTGCATTTCAAAAAATTGATGAATTAAAAAGAATAGTAATTAAATAATGTATATTATCTTTAAAATTAGATAAAATTTAAAATAGCGTTATTTGGACGCAAACAATTATTCGTACAGTCAAGAAAATTAGCTTCTAAATCAGAAACATATGGAATACTCGCTTGCTTATAATAGAACAGAACGTAAAAAACATCTAATATTGTGTGTACATTCTCTATAAATAAAGCTTTTTTGATATAGTGAGAACAAAAAGTATAAAATTTAGAACAAAATTTTATTTTTTACAGGGTGTTCTGAAAGTTTTTGTCAATCATTCTGTATAGATAGAGCGGACTAAAGTAAGCCGATAAATCTACTATTTTGCAATTTTTGCAATAGTTAACAAAATTTTAATTACTAAAAATTGCTAAATATTGGTTCTGAATAATTTTTTACTCAAATACTATCAACTTTATAAAAAAGCTGCAAGAGACAAAAATCATTTATTTTCTTCTTATAAAGTCTGAAAATTTTCTTATATAAAAATTATACGTGCTTACGTGGTAAAACAGGAGGCTTTAGAATCCTCTACATAGAAATCGTAGATGGAGTTTTAAGTCGTAGAAAACTAATCAATCACAATCAACTGTAAGAATACTCTATTAGAATTGGTCAGTTTCCTACGACTTAAGACTCAACGACTGTCTACAACTTCTAGAGGACTTTAAACATGATTTTAAAAGAGAATACTATTACTTTTACATGACCGTTTAGGAATTGTTTTATTTCTACACTTTCTTATTTTTCTTCATGAAAACCGGAAATTATCAATGATACTAAATGACACTATATACAAGGAAAAATATACAAAAAATATATATGCTCGTGCATATGTATAATATTCTGAAAACATTAAAATATTAATGATATATACATATAATGAAATTTATTCAGATTATGAAAGTTCGATTTATTACAAGATTATCCATATAATACACATAGTTAGTTACATGTACTGTGTATACATTTCATCTTATATAGATCTATTTCGTATATAAGAAATAAAAAATAAAATGATAATATAACGAAAGAATATAAATAATAAAATATGATGTATGGAATTTTTCTTTGATCTTTATTTTCCTTTTGAATACAACATTTTTTATGTAATTATGTTCATCTATTTCTATTTATTAATCTAATTCTATTTATATCAAAATATATATAATATATATAATATATATAATATATATAATATACATGATAGTGTTTCATCGAGACAAGAATGAATGAAAAATTATATTTAAAAATCTTGGATTTAAAAATCTTGAATTTAAAAATCTTGAATTTCTTGACATTTCTTCATTTTTTAAGTAGGGCCCTTGTAATATTGACTATGTCGCGCTGTAAGATAATAATAATATTAATAATATTCTATATAATAATAATATATAATAATAACATATAATAATAATATATGATAATAATATATAATAATAATAACTATTATTATTATTACTATATATTTTAATCTTATTCCTGATTATCCATTTAATTTATACTATTAGTAGAAGTTACGGAAGTGTTTACACTTTTGCCAGTAATCTCGCAATATTAATTTTATATATATTCCTTTACACATAAATGTAAAGGTTAATATCTAGTACAACAATCGACGAGTATAATTTAATTTGATTAGGGTTTTCACTCTCTTTTTTATTATTCGATTTACACTCTGCTCATATACTATTTTGCTATTTAATGAAAATGTATGAATATATTATATATTAAATTAATATTTATACCGTCACAGAGGCACTTTGTTTACATCTATACGAATATAAGAAACAGTATAAAGCACTTTAGCGCTGTTTCCTTACAAATATAACAAGAAAACAGCAGAAAAAAAAAATAAAAATTCAAAACGGTCATGGGAGTCAGTAATAATATAAACATATTTCTAATAAGTTCTTCAACGGTTTTGAAATTCACAAATCAATAGAAATTTAATATAATATTTATAAAATACGTATTATCTTTAATAATTTATCTTTTTTATAAAAAGTGATTTGGAGAAGTCATAGTTATAAAAAATTTTGTCTGCTCGTGTTCGTAATCTAACGTTGTATTAGAAACTTAGGAAATTTAAAGTATTTTATTATCAGTCTGAGATCTCGTTGTTTATTTTATTTGTTTGCCATATTTGTTTAAAATATATAGATCTTTTCATAATATAAAAACCTTTAATAAATCGTATCATTACAGAAACTGAATTAGCTAATACGAAGAGAATAATAAATGATTCCTTTAAATATTGTTTTACTGTATTGTAATATCATAAATAATTAAGAATACAGATTTTGTAAATTAATAATTAGATAATTAGATAATTAATAACAACACAATTAATAAAATAAAGATGGCTATATACATATATATAGTAAAAAACATGTACATATTTTTTGTTTAATAAAAAGAAACAAGTTTTCATTGAAGTAAAAAGAATTGTCAAAATTATAGTTAAATGTTTTAATTAAATATAGCAGTTTTCACATTAGGATTTAACGTTGATTTAATTATTTTCTCAAAAGCAGCTTTGCAATGACAAATAAGCTTCAAGAATTATCGAAATTTTATTATATTAATATTAAATGCAATATATGGTTATTAGTTATCTTTTATGCATAATATATTCTAGTAATACATATTAAAAAGTTCCGAGCATTTAATATACGTGTGGTTCATGTTTACTCCTTCTTGAAAGATCGTTACAAAATGATATTACAATCGTAAAGCAGTTCATTTTATGATAACGTCGACTCTTTGAAGGAATATCGCTATGATATTAAATCATCCAAGCATAAAATTTAGCATTTGATTGATAGAGCTACGTGCTAATAAAATTCGTATCGTATCTTTTTATTATGAAAATGTATGCCTAAATAATTATTTGATTGAGCAGACGTCGTGAACGACGCTATGGAATTCTTTAACAATCTTATTCCAACAAGTAGTCGAAATTTTTATTATTATTGTGCGTTGATGAATATTTGGATCAACATATAATCGTAAATCTTCATTTTTTCTCATCGTACTTGCCTGTGTTTTTTGTTCAGCTAAATTTCCTTTCTCGAAGAAATACGTTTTAGGAAACTGCTGTCTCATCATACGTGATATGTCGAAAAAATCTATGATGATTTTGGAGAGACATCAGATGAGGAGATACGTTTTTCTTTACAATGAATATGATGGATGTGATAATGGAGGTAAATTCGCTGTAACGAACGTAAGTCGTGCATGTGGAATTGCGTTTCATCTAGTGGCTGATGAATAGCAATGCGAGGTAAAGGAATGTTTATTGTATATATTGAGAGAGGAAGTCTTCTCCCTTGTGCGTTCGTTTTTTTATTATCAAATAAGAGAATGAAGTCGAGCCAAAGCTCTTTCTTGTTATTTCTTTCTTCTTTAACTTCTTCCCTTTTCTTTGATCTTGTACGTGTATGTTTCAGGATTTCCGCACAATAATATATCTTTGCCTGAGTTTGATCGGGAATAGCATTAATCGACGCTATTACCTCTCTTGCGCATCTGTTTCTCGTAATTTTACAAATTGGTACTTCAATCTGCTCTTCTCACAGAGTAAAGAGATTTCACGTCTTCTCTCTTATTTAGCATTGGTCAGGATTAACAAACTTCGTCATTTCTCTTACATATGTACAGACGTATGTGAGAAAAGAATCGATGGTTCCTATATATTAAAACAATTAAAATTGTCTAACGTCTTTGAAATCGTCTAGTTTCTTTTATATATTCAACTAGAATTATACAAATTACGAGAAATTTATATCATAAACATCGTTTATAATTTCTGCAATGTTCTATTCAGAGAAAAATATACGATATGTAACTTTAGAGATTTGTTCTTGTAAACTATGCGGAAACATACCGTACGTATTCGCGTTAAGTCCAGCATAAATAATTCGCTAAAAGTAATTCCCATAAGTCGGGTGTTCATATTTTTAAAATTTCAGGCCATTCCTGTGCCATCATTCACGCTATTCTGCGCCGAATTTTAAACGAACACGATGTCATAAAATGAGTACTCGTGAGAAACAGGACTGCTCAATGCGTTTAAAAAAAAAAAAGAAAGAAAGAAAGACTCGGATGGTTTTTGCATTATTATAGTTCGTCTGCGCGCGACGCATTGCACGTCATGAGCGCCCCGTGCCGCGAGTTATGAAATATCGCGAAACGTCAAGGTAGCCAGGGGAGGATGAGAAGGGGTGCGCGAAATAGTAGGTCAGCGGCGGCTGTAACTACCACTACATGGAGGAGTTCATGTATGCGGCAGTAAAAGGGAGAGAAAATCCACCTCGAAATTTTGGCCGACCGAGTACGGACTTTACGGTCGACGTGTCGCGAAGAGAGATGTTCCCTTTTTTTTTGTCGGTCTTATTTTATGAATTATTATCTCGTCGCGGCGCGCTGAACAAGGCGCACTTTCGCGACTGTGTGGTCTTTTCCGCGCGCCTCGACCTCCATCGATGGACCGGAAATTGAAGGAATCTGGAGGTGTCGGAATGGAAATTAAAACTCGTGCACGGACACGACGGCAAAGTACCTTCGGTTCTAGAGTTTTAATCGATCGTATCTCACTCTTCTTCCTTTTTTTCTCTACCTTCGAACTTGCTTTCAATAAATAGCATCCCCGAACATTATCGTTTGCAATGATGAAGACGATAATGTCTCTTGTGTGAACAGTACATATAGCTTTAATTATTTAAACATTTTAAACAACTTTGTTCGAAGCAGTGCATTAATAAAATGTTTAAAAAACTGTCGTGCGAATAGTAATATATATATTAGGTGTTGGAATTAATTCGTAGCGTTTTTATGAAAGAATGTTATTTATTTCACATGAGCATTAAAAAATACATTAATGAAAGTACTCACAAATTCCTCAATGTAGAATTCTATAACTTTTCCCTAATTTTCTGATAAAATTTCATGATTTTCTCTGACTTTCAATAACATTTTGAAATTTTTTATATTTTCGTGATTTAAAAATCGTTAAATACTTTGTTGAAAGATCAATTTAGTATAGCAGTATAAATTATTATTAATATTATTGACACTGTTTACATTTTTAATTGTTAAGTTGGTAGTATTTCAAAATTGCGTAATTGTGATATGTATATTAAATTTCTTTAAAACCTAAGAATTTTCCAGAAAATTTTATAAAATTCTCTAATTTGTTTTTGATTGCTGTGATCATTTTTAATTTCCTTAACAATTTCCTGACTGCTTCGAACAAAATGTTTGTAGAATTTAAAGAAATATTTTTTAAATTTGTATTTATTTATTTAAAAATAAATAAAGATTACGATAATTTTCTGGGGAAATTTTTTTTTATTGCATCAAATGCTTAGAATCTTCGAGAAATTGAGAATAAGATTATAAAATTAATGCAACATAATATGAATCTGAACAAAGAGAAGCTTATTTCAAAATTGACAAAATATATTTATGGATGTGTGTATATATTAATAATATTAATAATTTTTATTAAATAGTAATGAAGTCGCATTTCATTAATTCTGAAAAGCTTCTTGTAAAATTTATAATAAATCTAGAGAAATAGGAAAAAATGGAACAAAATATAAGTCAATTTTTGTTTCAAAGGTTATTTAGTGAAGCAAATTTCCATGAAATCCTCTTAATTTCAGCATCCTATATATCTTGCTGCGGTCATTTTCGCTCGACCGACGGGATGAGATGCTGTGTTTACTCTACTTTAATACCACCAGCGGCAAAGTCAACGTAGTGACCGATCAGAGGGATTTAAAGGAAAGGTGCTCCTCATTCGGCTATACATCGAGGATATCTCCCGTCCAATTAATCCTTTCAATTAATTCTTCTTGGACACAGTTTCTAGATGGAGTTTCTTAGAAACCCTGTGCGCGCGCAATTTCTAAATGTACTTGATAAACCGCGAGATAAACAGAAAAGATTTTGTTGCTGTCACAAAATTGATAGAAAGTGGATGGTATTGAAATCTGCAGTATTCTTCTTCAGTGGAATCGTCACATAGAATCATTATCCGTCACAACTTTCTATATTTCAGCACTCGATATCTTGGTAACTAAGTCTGAAATTAAAATCAATAAATCTCAGTAAGTCAACTAAAAGTTGGTAAGCCTCGAATAAGAGAAGATTCCGTTAGTTTGCTCCATTTTAAATTGAACGACGAATTGAGATTCCATTTTGCGTTTTCGTGCTTTTGAGTTTCGCCTCGATTCTAGAGAGGAATCATGTATGCGTTCCATATCGGTCGGAATCTTTCGGTCGTGATATCTTATCCATGGTCAGTCAGTTCAAATTTAAGCGCCTCGATACATAAGCGCGGAATGTTATTTCGTAAGATAGAGCTTAGGTTACGAGGCAGAAAAGATGAGAAATCTCGGGGATATACGACGACGCGTTAACGAGGCACGTTATTTCGATATCTGCGAGGAAAGGAAGACGGCCGAGATGGGGGGGGGGGGACTTTACTTTATTTCATGGACGGGGAGCAATATTTTATGTCTGGTCGGTAACTGGCACCTGACTCTTACGCTTTTCCTCCTCATCGTGCTCGGATCAGCAGGGCGAATGGTTGGAACGGGAGACGTTAAGAAGGTGGAGCGCAAAGATAAGAAGCGGGGGCGAGGGAGAGAGAAAGAGAGATGGATAAAGAGATCCCGGAAATATCGAAGGGAAGGATATACGGTGAGAATTAACTCGAGGTTACACGGAGCTGCTCTCTTCCGTGTTCGCTGTCTTGTCCTCTAAGGACGCAGCATGAAATTGTGCGTAGGAAGGCCAGTGCGAGGAAGTCTTCGATTGTTTTTCGATATCTCGTTCTCTAACCCGAATATCGGATTACCAATTGTCTACGGTTGAACTGGAAAAATAATGTATGGTCAGTAATATATCCATGTTTCGTGGATACATTATCGTCCCTCTTGCCTCTTTAAATTTCCATCTAGCTTTATTGCACCGAGATGATAATGCAGAGTAATTGATATTTGGAAGGACATATTTATTATAATAAATTTTATCAGATATTTACTGATAAAAAAATGTTTCTATAACTGAATTCTGTTACATTTTTATTATTTCTTTATCGCTTATTTATATTGGGATTCACGTTATTGATATAATTATGCGTTGTCACTTTGCATGAAATCTTATGTAACATTGTTAATACATGTTACAAAAGAATAACAGTTGAATTGTCGTTATATCATATCTCTACGTTACGATTCTTTCTTATTTCCACTCTCAGGTTTGCGTATATAAGATAAAATATAGTCGATAGGGGAGGATGAATATTTTCAACGTTCGCACTTTTGCACGCTCTGCAGACTTGAGCTCTTACCCTAATCCAAGTAGTGCGTTGATCTCGTAAACGGTACTGTATAGTCGTACCAAATTTGCATTTTGGGACGCAAGTCTCTTGCCCCGTTCTCTCCTTCCTTCCGCCAGCCAGCTCGATGAAATAAACCGCTCGATAGTCACCTTGCGTACCGATCCCACTCACGAATTCGTGGCACGACTTGCGCGCGATAGGGGATGAGAATCGTGCAATTTGCCGCGGAACAGACACAAAGCGATGCGCATTAATTAAAACAGACAGATTTATTTTGCAACGAACAAATACATATATAATTTCTGCGTTTTAGATTTCGCTACCTGCGCAAATACAAATTTACGTAGAATACTATTGATAGACACTATCGATTAAATTTTAATTGAAAATAGATCTCATCAATTGGAGTCTTGTACTTGTTCTTAGTTGAAATTCAATGATCCGCGATATATCTTTGGAATTAATTCTAGGTTCTTAACATATCATCCTTTAAACATTTCTCAAAATTATTTTGCTAGAAAGACTCATATATGTAATTTCTATTTAGTAATCTTTTAAGTAACGATGATTTTTGATGGATACAAATGGATACTTTTTTGATGAATATAAAAAAATATATATATTTTTTAAAAGTAATCTATAAATGTAATTTTTTGTAAATTTCAAAGAACTTTTAATAAGAAATAATACAGTTATAATATATGTGTACAATTGCCTGTTAATACTTTTGGCAGGAAGATAATGGTGCATATATGAGTAATTTGATAAAGTAATTTTCTTCATACAGTTTTTATCAAATAAACAAAAACTTTAAACAGAAAAACTGTTTAAGAAAGCTTTAAACAGTTACTTCTTCTCTGTCTTTCTTTCTCTCTTCCTTTAAGAAGTAAAGAAATAAAATTCTCGAATTCACATTACGATCTTACGAATTATTTTAATATATGCGTTTCGTGGTAAGATAGGATTTAAGTCATTATGCTAAATCCTTAAATGCAAGAGTCATTAGTAAGATCATATCTTATGCAGTTACTCTTAACGATGTATTTTGTGAATACGAATATCCTTAATGACCAAAAATATAACTATATTACGAATAATATAATATATTTTATAAGAATTAGACTTCTCTATATTAGAATTAAATAGTAATACAAACTGTGCATATGTTAATTATTACAAGCCAAGGAATATGTCAAAGGAATACATAAAAAATAATTTTATCCATGTGGAAGATAATTTAATTGTATTAAAAGTGCGAAAATTTGCAAAGTATGGATTATTTGAAAAAATACTGTAATGGTTGCACAAAAATTTATTCAAAAATAATACAAAAATAATACTCTACAAAAATTCATTGCAAATGTAATAGAAAAAAGATAATAATCTCATTAATTTAGGATTTGCATATATTTTATGGAATTTTTACTCATTGTACATACTAATACGAAGAATTAAGAAAGAATTGCCGAATGCGTAGCATTTAAGCTACTTTTTATTATACTTTCCATTTGATACTGATTTCTACGGAAATGGATAATATTTCGGACATTCATTATTACATATGTTTACTTTTCATCATTAACAAATTAATTTGTTACAAGTCTTTTTGTAAGCCAAAGTAGATGCCTAAATCTATACTTCTAAATCGTATCTCTTTTGAAAATATTGAATTTATGAATGAAATCAATTAAAAATATAAGATTAATAAAAGAAATTGATTAGTATATAATTTATATAATATTTAACAAATATCTAATTTTAATGCTGCTAACATTTATAAAATAATCTATTAAATTTTTGTCTATATTATTTATTTCTCATTTATTTTATATTTTTATTACTGAATGTTGCTTATATTAAGTATATAATAATATAAAATATTGAGATTTATAGAATGCGACCAGTACGCATTCTGCAATTGTCCTTAATTAGTAAGAAATAATAATATTATACTAATTTTGTTGATTATGTTAATTTAAATAGATCATGACACAATAAAAGTTGATAGAATAAAAATTGTAGGATAAAAGGAAAGGATCATTACGTGTCTTAATAATAAATTTACGAAATTTAAAAAATATTATGTTCTATATATTATTTTATATTTATTATACGAAATTATTTTTTTATTCTAAGCAAAAAATAAAATGGTAAACATCAAGATTGTGATAATATATATGTATTTATTTGTTGACAAAATTACAATAAAATATCAATAAATCAAGGTTGTTACATACGCAGCAAAATGCATTAAATTTGGATGTTTAATTTGAATCCTCATAGATATGGCCACCTGTTGCACGAAAATATATCTGTATTGTATACGCAAACTACTACTATTTCCACGTACTCTCTTATCTTAGATCGAATAATCTTCATTTGTGACATACTTAATTTTCTAGATACGATTTAACAAAACAACTTTGTCAGTTATTAATTCAATGTAATAGACTTTTTTTTTAGATCTTAGTAATGTTTACTACATTTTCAGTGTCTTAATAGCTTATTATTATTTCCGATATGTATAGAAGTAATCTTTATGTGTTAACATTCTTTTTTTATTTCACATAATATACATAAAATGTTCAATTAAAAAATTACATATTACTATTAAGATGACGGTATTATTACAGGAAAAATGATATTCTAATATCAATATGAATTCTTTATGTTTGAAACGTTAAAATAATAATTAAATTAGTTATTTAATAAGAACTTACTTGCCACATAATAAATCTGTCTTTATGATTTTGATATTAAACAATCATGTATATAATAATCGTATTTTCTTAAAGAAAGTGACAGAGTATAATAAAGGGAGAGAGAAAATATAATAATGGTATTAACATATTCTAACATTAAATTGTGATTCTTAAAAATTCATGATTTTTAATAAAAAAAGTAACTCTTTTTAATTTTTTAATTTAAATTTTTAATTTATATTAAAGTATTTTATTCAATTCTACGATGGTAATTTCATGTCTCTATGCTAATAATGTCAAAATGCGTTGAAAGAATTCATCTCTAGTTTACTTCCGCATTAATATACATATAATGTTACTGACGTGATGTAGTGTTTAAATACACGGAAGAATGTGAGACAAATTTAATATAATTTAAACAAGAAAAATAAGTCTCTCTCTCTCTCTCTCTCTCTCTCTCTCTCTCTATATATATATATATATATGTGTGTGTGTGTGTGTGTGTGTGTGTGTATGTATATGTATGTATATAAAATATATGTTTATACTTATATATATAAAGTTTTTTTTATAATAATACATAATAAATACAAATCGATGAAGTATTATTAAATGATTAAATATGGATTCCCTTTTACGAAATGTTTGACTTAATTCATTAATTATATTAATTTTTAAATAAAATTTTAATCGCAAATTTTATTAGAAAAATATGTATTATAACTTAAAAGTATGGAATATAAAGTTATTATTATTTCAGCAAATTGTTTCAACTATAATAAATATTATAATTAAAGATTTTCCGCATCATTAATTATCAATGAAAACGTCCTTTTGATGAGTAAAGTTATCGGAGTTATAACATTTTCCCATCAATTTTCTTCTAGTCCATTAATAAAGCGCAGGAAATGTACAACGAAAATTTAACAGACTGATCTTTTTGTAACCGTATCTTTGAGTACGATCAATGAGCAGAACGAGGAAGCAGAATTCGCTCTTCTGATAGGTTTTAGTTGAATTTATAGCCATTCAGAACACAAAAGCATCGGCGAATTATATCTCTCGGCGCCGGAAGCGCGGAGTTGACGAGCCTTCTTGATATATACGCATGTACTCGAGTATACCTATAGATGAAAAAGAGCGAAGCTTGATGCGATCTAGCGAGAAAAATCGCCATCGGTCCCTTCGAGTTTTAATCTGTCCTCGAGAAGAGAAAATGAGAGACAGAAATGGAGAGAGAGAGTGAGAGGTCATCCCAAATATTTTACCAATTCTCTATGAGAATTCATTCCGCACCAGCTTGCTGACAGTACGATTATTTCTTCGAGAGGAATTCAATTATTCTTTTTGTCTGTGTAAGCTTTAAAGTTATCGGAAAATCGAGAAAGGCGGATAATATTTCAGCGCAGAACAAATCGGCAACCGGAAATTCGAAAACTAACGAATTTATTGAATTAAGGAAGCTCTCCCAATGCCGATATGTTATCGTGTTATGGATATAGATAAAAATTACTGAAAAAAAGTGGAAACTTTAAATAAAAAACACAATAAAAATCAGTTTTTTATTCCGGACCTAAAAATTCTTTTTACTCAAATATTTTCTTTGAATATTTGACATTGTATTATTACTCTAGAATTCATATTTATATTATCAAAAAAATCATCATACTCTAGAATTCATATTTAAAAAATTTCCTTGTAAAGATAGTTATAAATAATCAAAATATAGTATTGTACAATGACTTGTGAGAGACAAGTGATGAATATTTATTTATTGTTAGATCTAGTTTCGAATTAGCGTTATCAATGCATTAGACACTACAATGCATAGACCTTTATCGATATTTAAAGTTACGATTTAAAGGACTAAAGATAAATAAATATCGAAATATAACATAGATATTAAACGTTTTAACGATGAATACGAAAAAATGAATTCTACATCATTTTTCAGGATTTTTATAAAAAATAGTTTTCTATCGTAAAAAGTCAGTTTTTTACTCGTTTTTTATTTCGCAGTTAAAAAAACATGTTTTTTTCATCTCTGATCGTAGATAATCGTAATAGCTTAATTGCGATATCAATAAATAATTAAAATAAAGCTTTTCTTTTTCTCCAAAAAATATTCCATAATAATTAATAATTAATAAATTCCAAAATAATATTTAATCTTATTAATTATAGCAATGTAAATGAAAACTCTTATTATCGTTTTTTTAACTGTAATTTTAACTTTTAACTTTTAATCGTTTTTACATAGATCTCGATAAATTTCAACATTATCCTCTCATTACTCCATTTAATTAATTCATTTTTATATGAAGGGCTGAGAGAATTTCAAAATTTAATCCCTTAGTGATATCCATGAAGTAGGTATATATATGACAATATTAATATCTAACGTTATACATGGTAATAGTAATATCTTCATGTGCACTACACACACGCGTATAAAAATATTAAATTATCTGGTTGCATTGAGTTGCATTTATAGTGCACCATTCCTATTTTTTTATTGGAAAGAGTACGCTCTCCGAATTTTATCGAATTACGGCTGGAACGTTTAAACGGCCGCGATATGAAAGAACAAGCGATTTCCTGAGCGTATCTTCCTCTCTTCATGCATTTTTTTTCAGATGCACAAAACTAAATATTCTCTTTTTCTCTTTTATTTTTTTACGCACGAATACGCCCATGAAAAAGAACTCGAACAAAACGAAGTTTCAGATTTTTCTCGATGGCTTCACGGTTTTCTCCACGACACAACACCTAGAATATCTCGTTTCGTTCCGTTGGAGAAACGATCAATTCAACAGACTTCAACAGCATCATTTGGAATTTGGATGATCGTATAAATGCAGGGAGTAATCGATATACACGCGTCGCCGCGTTTAACGCAATGGAATCAATCGGCCAATAACGGAATTTACATCGGTTAGATCCCGGGGAAGGAAGGGTGTATGAGCTAACGGGGGGGGGGGGGGGGGGAGGGATGAAACCATTTCTCCCCCTCTCGTTGCACAACATAACGCGATGTAATCTGGTATCGCGCGATGGATGCGAGGCCGCCGGTCCATGCACCCATTTGTGCCGGCACCGTGGATTTGGATGAATCGATATCTCTACGACTCGACTCTCTCCCTCTGGCACTCTGGTCGTTACTCTCCCTCTCGCATCCAGTCGCCTCGGTGCGCCGATAATCCAAATCCCTGCTCCGCTTCGTCACTTCGTCTGCGTTGTCTCCCTTCAGCGGTAACGGCCAGACTATCGGAGCCACGGCGCCGGCTAGTCTAGTCAAATAAAAGTTAGAAGTCTAGCCCCTGCCGAATTGTGAGCGGATGCCTACCCGATCAACTATATACCCAAGGGTTTGCTGACGATGTTATTACAATGTCGACATTTTGCCTTCTGTATTCGAGTATTTCCAGCGTTTGCAGTCCACTCTCGACAATAGCCGCATGCAACACCGATGAAAACTGTAGAAGCAAAGCTGTAAAAGCAAAAGCACTGGTGAGATCAAAAAGATATCAGATAAAAGTCATAAAAAGCTTTTATAGTAATGGGCACTTGAATTTTTCTTTTGAACGTTAAACAATACAATTATACAAAGCTTTGAATTACTATGGATATTATAGGAAATTCTGGAAGTTCTAGAAAATGTGAACGATTTTAGAAAATTTTAAATGTCTTGAAACTCTTGAAGCATTCAAATGTCTAGAAAATGTTTTCTCAGAAGTAGTTGAGTATTTGAAGTATTTAAGATTCTTAAAAATAAAATTATCTGTGTCTTTATATAAAATAGTGTCAAATATAGCTTTATAAAAAAAATGTATGTGTGCAAAATAAAGTTTTGTAAAGAAAAAAAATTTTTTTTAAGAAACAAATTTTTAAGAAAAAATTCATTTTTTAAATATTCCAGACATCAAATGTTATAAAAGAAAAATATATTTGAATATATTCAAGATTTACTTGATTTTGCATTTCATGATGAAAAGTTTGGTTACCAATAATATTTGATCTACTATATATTTGAAGCAAATTGATATATTTGATCTACTACATATTTGAAGCAAATTGATATCTGAATCTCGTTATTATTGATGGATAGAAACTTTTTTTTTCTAAAAAAAAAAAAAAAAAAAAATTTACAAAAAACCACAATACACGGGTTAACTATCAATTAGACGTTTGTCTATTAATAATACTGTTGGAAAAGTGCTATATCTCAAACATGTCATCTGTACGTACTTGTATTTATATAAGGTATTTAATAAAAGAAGATTTAACTAGATCCTCAAAATTCCACGTTGAAATTTCTCCGATGTTATTAAAACGACGCTGTAATACGTAATCTAGGTTGTCTGTATACTGTGCCTTTTAAAATGCGCCGAGGCTCCTAGCGACAGTATCCCTGCTTCAGGTCTATTTGTCGCGCGGCGAACATTTATTTCTCCCTCTCAGCTTTGTAAATCTTACTCAAGAGCGAATCGTCCCTCTTCGGTCTTTGCACTGCTTTCTGCGCCGATCTCTCGCTTTTCATTTTATCTACCGTCTCTATCTATTTATTCCGACGTTTTTTTGACACCTCTCTTAGCCAAGAAACCCTCGGCTTTGTAACGAGATTTATTGCTCTCGATCAATCATCTATGCTGAGATTGTCTCTTAGGCGTGAGCAATGTCCAATTATGAGAAAGTTAATTTTTCATATAGAGATAATAATCTCGAGCGTTATTCCAATTTTCAAAGATGTAATAGATTGCCTTTTTCTGTGTTAAAAATTGAAAGTGTATTACTATCTTCAAAAAAAAATATGTACTTAAAAATTAATACAAAAATGTTTATTTTGACATTTTTACATGTCTCAGAAAGTCCATTATACGTCTTTAAAATTAACATTTTATTTTTTACAGTGTATATCTATGTATTGAATATAAACAATTTATATATTTTGTGAAATATTTCAAGTTCGTTCTTACTAATATTACATCTATTCAAGTGAAAGTTCTTGAGAGCTCTGTAACTTTTCTTGTAACATTTTTAATTTTTAACTTTTGTTGCCGATATATGTATCTAGCGACCTTGTCGATGACATATATCAGTTCGTTACAGTTGGAGAGTTGGTCGAGAAAAGAACGCATTTATACACCGCGTGTCCAAGATCGAGTCGAATGTCGGTCGGAAAAATAAAGAAACACTCCAAGAAGTTCTGTTGCCTTCGTGATTTACAAGAGCCATATGGACATAATAGACTACAGCTTAATAGAACGCGAAATTTTAGTCGTACAGAAATGACCTAGATTTGTGTTTTTACAATATATTCTACGCTACGCTACAGCAATATTAATATTTTTCGCTTCAAATCGACGGATGCCGTGGTTATTCACTTTGGTTGGCAGCTAATATTCGAGATTGTTAGGAAATTTCGGATGTTTACATAATTTGGGAAATCGTGCACGTGAAATACGAGAATTCCGTTATATTCCGATAGCTGTATAAACGAGATTCTATCGATACGTTCATTTCTGATATTTATTAGTTGACGTCTGAAATTTATGATCGAAATTCTATAATTTGGATATATTTAAAGACTTCATTAGTACGAGTGTTAATTAGAATGTATGTAGTCTGTTAAAGTAAATCTGTAATAGTATTGCACAAGAAAACGCGTGACATTTAGAAAGATTTTTTTTATCAAATCAAACAACGATATGAAAAAATAGATTATATTTATGAATTATGTAATTGATCGTTAAATAGTTTGTTACTTCTTAAGTTACTTTACGTTCCATAACTATCGGAGTAAAAGACATAACGTAAAGACGTATAATGGATTTTCTGGGACATGTAAAAATGTCAAAATAAACATTTTTGTATTGTAATTTTAATATTTTTCCACGTCTCAGAAAGTCCACTATATGTCTTTGTATGTTGATTATAAAATATCAGAAATGACAATGTTAAATAACATATTTTTTTTTTCCGATTGACTCTCGATGTTGTCATGGAGAATGAAAAACTTTCAGTCTTGCCGATGATAGACCCTTATCATCGGCTATTTGTAAGTGACCAATCTCATCAGAGACCTTCAATAAGGAATCAGCAACGATTGTTCACACACACACACACACACATCTTGACGACAATTGAAGAATTTTGAGCATAACAAGAATATTATAAATGGAGTACTCGAAATTCTCGAAATTTTCGGAAAGAAATATCGTGATATCTTGATAAACTTATTCGCAATTTTACCATATTATCTATATAGCTGATATTATCTCGGCTGCTTAAATCGAGCGCGCGAAGGATTATCTTCGGTGCGTTGTTAAGTCTCATTAAGAATACATGAACGTTACTCAATTATGTTCATCAGAGAATGTAACAGAGGATGTAACACTTTTAGTAATAGAAATGACGCTCCGCTTGCTTAATATAATTTTTATGAGTATTTCAATGTTGCACATAAAAAATAATGTCTTTTTTTTTATTCTGACATTTATAAATAATTATACTGGCTTTCATATTTTTTATAACATGACGACATTCCGTTTATTACGCCTAATTTAAATTTAACTTGCAGCGATCCTTTTAATTAAGTCATTTATTCAATTGTTGCCCTTGAGATTTCCCAAGTTATTCTTCTCTCTTTTGTCCCGAGAATGACTCATTATGGAGATTGAAAAGCAGAATATCTTGCTGCATTTGTACGAGAGAAACGTAACATCAAAATGATAGAAACATAGAAACAAAGCAATTGTCGAGAGAAAAAAACTAAATAATTATGATATTATATCTATGAAAAAGAAGCTTAGGAGAGAGATTACAAAGGAGAATTTATTCTTCAAACGTTCTTTCATCCCTTTCAATATGACGACGTTAATCGTGAAGCAATCATTCTCATTTTCTATTAGTAGAAGTACGATTGAACAGAGGAATCGAACGCAAATATTAAAGTAGCCTATGAAAAGAATTCGGAAAAATATGCTGATGCAATCAATTTACAAACACTGAAAGTGAGAAAGGAATTTAAAAAACAAAATTTTTTTTTAATATACTTCACATCACCAATAAAAGAAATCGAAACATTCGTTTGTATGTTTTACAAAAATACAGAACGTTTCAAGAGTAAACACTTTTCCTCGTAAAAAAAAGTTTCTGCAGAGAGTGCATCTTACGATCTTTATGTAGTATATATCTATAGCCTACAGGACATTTTCTTCAATCTCACATGAAAGAAATTGCTAAAGAGAATTGCTAAGAGAATTGCTATTATCCTACATTTCTTAAATTTTGTGAAGTAGATATGCAAATGGACAGTATTTTTTATCTTTTTTATCTATTAATTTTTTCGTCGATTTGTTAATTTTATTTTACTCTATCTTATTTCTATAGGATTTTAGTGAAATTAATTCTTGGAAGGATTGTTTGCGAGACTCTTAGTCTCACGATGTTCTTGTTATAAAGAGAAATTTAAAATTTAGAATTGACTTCAAAAGATAAATGGAAAGTAGCGTAGTAGATCTGAGACACCCTGTGTACTACAAGCCGCCGTTACTTCGGCAGGCATTTTACCTCTCTCTAAAAGGACAGTCGAGCGAAACCGTCTGCGAGCGAGGTAAACCCAATGAGTGAAAGAAATTGTCGCGAACGTTATTGTTGGCGGAGAGAAGCGAAACGGCAGGGCGTGTAGTAGTCGCGATGAAGCGAATAGAGGCGCAAACTCGCTTTCGACCGAGAGAGGAAAAGAAGGAAGAGAGAGAGAGAAAGAGAGAGAGAGAGAGAGAGAGAGAGAGAGAGAAAGAGGGGGAAAGAGAGGGAAGGAGGGAGAAGAGAGAGAGAGAGAGAGAGAGAGGAAATCGTGCCCGTGCGCGAGTCCTGGGTGGTAAAACGGGAAGGCGAAGAGGGTGCTAGAGGACCTGGAAGGGTGCCTAGGATGCGATGCGGTGGGGGTGGATCGGGATTGGCTTTTCGCGAACGTGAAATTCAGTAGTACTCTACCACCCACGCACGTAGTACGCACGTTCGCTCCACGTGTGCTCTAGAAGTTATCCCCGTTCTTCACATCTAGCACCGCGTGCCAACAACGAGCGAGTTTCTCCCGGACGAAGATTCCTCTTGGTGACGGAGCAATTTGTAAGTACATCCAGCTGGGAGTATTCGTACCTGTTATAACTCGAGGATAGAAAAGACTGTCAAACTGTCGAAGATCTCGAAGATAAATAACCGATGAAATGTTCTAACTGTAATAACTGTTAATCTGTAATATCATAACGATTATCAGAGATATCACGTAACGAGAAGACGGAGCGAACGACTTGCGTTTGTATAATATTTGCTGGTGTCATCGTTGTGACGTGAAACGAATGAATTCCCTGTCAAGCAAAGCACACTATCCACGAGGATAAGCGAGAGCAGAACCGGGTGAATGCCACGAGGCTCAGCGAAACAGAAATTTCTAATATCGAGAAAGAAATGAACCGACAACAACGTAATCTTCCATTTCGCATATTGAATACGTGACTTTCCGTCTCGACGATTTATTTTATTAATTCTCTATCGTACATAACGGAGATGAAATCAAAACTCCAATGTCGTAATAAAAATATTCAAAATGATAAATTTATACTACACGAGGCAGAGAATTTCTCGCGTTGACAATGCCAGGATCATAGATTTCGTAGGACGCGACGGATGCAGATTGCCCTGAAAAAATCAAGAAGAGATCGAGGACTATAATCGTCCACGGTGTAAGGTGAGTTTTGAAAGAAATAAATTAATATTGCATAGAAACAAATAATTAAATTCTTTTATTTTCGATTAAAATCTGTATTGGTTTTTAATAAAATAAGAATTATCGAATTTTCGATAAACTGTACTGAGAGATAGATATAATATTAATTATGTCAGTTAGTAACTATTTAAAAAATATTTTGTATATGGTATAATACATACACAGTGTTTTCTAATTTAATAATCATTATTTCGTATACAAATATTGTTTATATGCATATTTAAAAATAATTACATATAAGTTTTTATTATACATATATATATTTAACTAAAAATGTATAATTTTATTGTTTTGTACAATAATTTTTTCTAAATATATTAGATACAAAATACATAAATCATATACGCATTCTAAATAAAATCATCCCATTAAAAATTTTTTAAATTTTATAATAATAGATATTTTGCTTAATTATTAAATGTAATAATATATATATATTTTTTTAACAATAATTACATTATAGTATTGTCGTTATTACTTTTCTATTATTTTTCCGTTTTTCTGATAAATTGTATCTAAATGTTAATATATATAACATTAAGGTATTATAATATATGACAATAAGAGAATGACAACAAATAAGAAATGAAATAGAGTAATTACTATATTTGTAATTTTAAACACTACAATAGCATTACAATTTCAATTAATGATAAAGGATGTCAAAAGATATTTTGAGTACGATTAAAAATAAGATTTTATTTTTTTGCATAAAATATACAACAGAAATGTTTATTACATTCCAATTTCTATTTTAAATTATATATATTAAAAAAGGTTATCAAAACTTAGTAGGAATATTGAGATAAAATTCTTCATTAACGTCTGAATCTTAAAGTCCCAATTTTCTATATAATTTTAAATATTTCATACAATTTGATACATTCATTTATTGATTTATACTACACAATATTTATACACATATTTTTACTTGTTCAATATTGTTATAGTTTTAAAATTGACGACGTTTAAATAATCAAAGGTACGGATATGAGAAAAGGTTCATTTTTCTCGCTTTCTGTCTCTCTCTCTCTCTCTCTTAAAAACATGAGTTATTGAAGCTTTAGCTGAATAATGGTTCATTAATTGACTCAAGTATTATAAGTGTTTAAGTAAAAATACTACGAAAAATATCGAATATCCGGATTTTATATTTAGTACTTTATTTTTATTATTTTATTATAATTAAAATATGTTAAACAAATATGAAAATTTTAGGAAAAATGTTTTATTGTGCTTTCTATAATTTTTAAAGATTGGTTTAAAAAGATAAATTGAAAATAATTTTATGCTGTTCTTGTTATTACGATTTTGTCGCCACTCTCTCCTTTCTCTTATTCCATAGCATATTTTATATTACATAATTTGTATAGTTTGCTTTATAATATTTTTTCCATTCATTATCGATAATGATTCATTTTTTCAATCGAATTTTCTTTCATTATTACTTCTATATTAAGCAAAAATAATCTGCTTAACATCGTAACTCTCAAATAAAAGCATAATTTACCATATTTTCGTGGTAATATATTGCGCAAAATGAAAATGTAAGGAGCATGAAATAGATATTATCTACGTCTTGCTTTCATCTTTCATCTTTTTTGGGAAGCTCTTCTGACACAATTATATGAAATAGGAGACTTTACTTTCAATTATAAATTCAACATGTAGTAAATTGTTATTACAGGAAATTACAATTCACAGAAATGCATTTCGTAGTTTGATAATAAATAAATAAGAATTTATGATAAACTTTCTAGTAAATTGCATCATTTGATTTGAGATGTATACAGCTTTGGTCACAAACATCTTCGGATGAAAGGAAATTTCTTACGCGTGTATCAGCTGCAGGTAGATTCGATTTTGCAAGTAACTAGATAACGTTTGCGGTTCTCGACATTGCTTGAGTGTTCGTCTTCATTAAATGCAAAAGCGTTAATTGAATATTCCTCTCAAGAAACGAGATACCTTTATCTCATAAAGTGGAATATAGAAAAAGTACCGCATGACATTTGCAATTAAAGTTTTATAAATATTGTAACTTTTTTAAAATATAAAATCGAAAATTGTGCAAGAATGACGTGAATTATGATTAAGTAATATATTAAATACTTTATACATTTATTAACTTCCGTACTTATTTAGTTAGAATATTACCCAGCAAAGTGATGTTATTTGTAATCATTTCGACATCAAAATAACATTAAGTGATGTCATTTTGACTTCAATTAACACTTGATAAATAAACTTGCTATCTTAGTAATTATTCAGAAATTGAATTACTGAATACTTATGACAGAATGAAAAATAATTTAAAAAAAAAAGAAAGGTAGTTACGTTGATAAACTGTAATATAATTTTAATTATTTGAATTTAATTATTTTATAATATTTAATAGTTTTGATGATTTTAATATTTATTTCAAATATTGCAATAATGTGATGTAATCCTGTATGTAATCTGTGCATCGACACGATGTAATTTTGTAGGATAACACGATGGATTTTCGATGTCTTTCTCATGTGTTTTTCTTATAACGATTTAAGAAAAAGTGTCGATTGCCTTGGATGGATAAAAATGGGCGGAAGATCAAAGATTGAACGCGGTCGTCCATGTGATAAAAGCCAAAGTCATAAAACTTTTCCCAAAGTAGAACTTGTACAAACTACTATGATTATTGTATTTCGATTTATATCATTTTATGCTATTTTTCACTGTTACTCGCGCTTTATTTTTCATTTATTATAATATCACACAGTAATTTAAAATATTAGAACTTTTGAAATTATCAATATTTATACAATATTTTAACTTTATCAAATACAACTATTAATATAATTTTATCAGAATAAACATTATATGACGTATTATTATTATTCTGTAATATGGCAGTATAAAAAAGAATAATTCGCAGGACATACGCGAATTGTACTATACACTTACACAGATACACTTTACGAGATTTAGTAGAAACGAAATGTAGTCGAGAAGAATCATTGGATCTCTTTTTTATTCCTGTATTAGACTGCACTAGAACTTTTTTCTTATTTTAACCAAATATCAACATATACTATTTTATTTTAAATTTCAAAAGTGTACCTAGTTTAGTTTAAAAAAAACTTATTAATTGAGAAACAATATATTTGTTTGTGTATCGTTTATTTATAATTTATTTTTTTGAAAAAGCTATATGAGTGAGATGTTTAGTCTCGTTCAACAAGGTAATCTCCTTTGTACGTATATTATATATCGTTGCAAGGGAAACGCAATTACGCTTGTAACGTACCAGAGTTTTTGTCGAAAGGATGACACATTGGAATTCATTGATTTTTTTTTCTCACATCGTGAAAAAAGTATCGATCGCGAAGGATGAAAGACTATTTGACAAGACGCAATGATACGAAAGTTGGATATTATCACTTTAAGGAAAAACTTCTTTTCATAGAATAAAAATAACAAACTTTTTATTTTTCTTTTTTTTTTTAATAATTCAGATATCTCATAAATATACTTTTTCATAAAACATATGTACATGTTTTTATTAAAATTTATTTGCTGGTTGACACTATAAATGTCTTTTTTAATGTATTAACACATAACATTTTTTTAGAAGCAGTAATTCGTGCGAATCGTAAAATACTCCGGATTGATTTATTTTTCCATAAAATATCTGTACTATTATATTATGTATCAACACACACATTAATAATGAATATTACATTATTTCAATTGAGTTTTTCTTTATTATTTTTTCCACATTAAGAAATAATAATCGGTTTAACATCTCTCTCAAATGAAAATTTGATTTATTATATTTTCGTGATAATAGCAGCAAATGATGTTACTGCTCAGTCTTATAATAAATTGCTTCTAATAATATGTTATTAAGTATACGAGAAATCGATGTAAAAATTAAGTTATCATGTTATTAAATATAGCATTTGCTTATTAATAACGTGCCATGCATAAAACACCACTTTTGCTGAAAGTAAAGCCATGAAGCAGTTACTTTCACGGAATCATTTGTCTTCGCTGAAACTGTTTCGAGGTTTCACATCGCTTAGGGTAAAATACCAACGTACAGCTTCTCGCAATGGATATTTCTTTCGCTGAAAAGAACACGTAATCGAAAAACGTGGCTCTCGTCTCTCTGCGGTAGGAAAATGTTATCAAGAGAGATTCTGATCGAGAGGAGGAATTAAGTGTTGAGTGCTTGATACGACCTTATTTGATAAAGAGATATTTGATTCTCGGCTGCTTATGTATATTGTGATTTCCGCAACTGGACTTTCATTTCCTTCCTTTTTCTTTCTCTCTCGCTATTCCTCTTTTTTTTTGCTGGATAATCTATGAACATCCGACGTCAAGTTTCCATCGAGCATGATTTAAGCGAAACGGGTTGTCACACGCGACGTGTCTGATCTACGTATCGTCGCGTATGACCGACAGTCATGTATAAATGCGTTATAAATACTAAAATAACAGATTGATTTATGATCGAGCGTATCATCCTTTTTTTCTTTTGATTTTCGTAACACGTTCGCGCAGTTTATTCTATCTCTAGATAAAATACTTTTTTATTTGCTAACGAATTAAAATTTGCAGTTGGCATTTTTACGATGAACATCTGGCGTGAAATCAATATCTCTACACACTATGTGGTCCGCGATGGTCCGATATGTTTGCGCTAATAATATTCTCAATTCTTATAATTTTTCCTCTATTTATCTCTCTACGTTATTATAATGATTACAGATTTATTTAATACGCCAGTGCAATCATCGTAATTGAATTTATATGGCAATACAAGTGAATCTTTTTATATTTTCTCAATCAGCTTCGTTCTAATTCCTTCGCGAAATACGACGCTGTTACGTTTGTGAAGCTCAGATTGTAAGACGCTTAATTCTTCTTCGCTGCTTGACTCATTCGTTCAATAACTTGGACTCGATCGTTTCGACATTATACGCGATATCTATTATGTGCCATTATCTCCGAATGTGAGCGAAGGCTGAAGGATTTGAGGATTTTCTCGTCCAGCGTTGTCCCGTTATATACACAATGCCAGGAAAAAGGATTCTTACATATGTATAGAGAGATTGTACACGAGGAAAGGAGAGAAAGAGAGCTGGAGAGGATAGAAAAGTGGATCTGCGAGAAAAGGAGGAATGGCTGATGACAAAAGCGAGAGATTTTGCAGGCATGAAGGCGAACGCTCGATATGTCGGATTTTACACATGTACACGCGCTTACGCGCGTCGTATCGGTCATACAGGCACAGACTGAATCCCAACGGCTGAATGAATTTTGAATGCGGCTAAATACGGCAGCGATATATCTACGAGATCGATAACGGCGTGTTTTCACGAGGAATGGACAAGCGTATAAACGGATATGTAGATAGCTATCGGACGTTCGAAATTTCCGTCACTGATGCTAGTTCGTTCGGCCGGTGGAGCTAGTAGAGCTTTACCGGTCGCTTCGATGACTCCTCCTGGATAAATTCGCAATAAAACCGAGGAATCACCGTGGTATTTTGAGTTTTGGAAACTTATTTTATATTTGAGGCCATTAAAAGCGTGTCTGAAACACGAATGAAATTTAAAAATGGAATATTTAAAAAACGGTGATTATATAAATATGACTATGATAAAAACGGTGAACAGTTACGTTGACAGAAGATCATCAGAATTAGGAATATATTTGTCTTTCTCTTGTATACACATCATTTTGAGTGTATTCATAGTGTACCGATTGGAGCGTATCGCAAGCTATTTGTTTCCATTGCAGGCTGCTTGATCCGTTTGTAAGCGTTTACACGAAGCTTACAAGCGCTTCATCAAGAGTATCTCTATCTATTGAAAATGGGACGCTGATCTGCATATTCGACTACACAAGGAAAATCTAGAATATATATGTTACTCCAGAATATGGAAAATAAACGCGTAACATTATTCTCTTGTGAAGAAAATAAGCGATTCTTCTTTAATATAATACGAATATTATTTCTCACTGTTTCGAATATTTAGCCATAAATGAAGAATGTATTAAAATGGAATTAACAAAAAGTTTTAAAAGTAACAAAAGAGGTTTTTCATTAATTTAATTTTGATGAGATTTTATTTTTAATGATGTCATAGTTTGAAAAGTATTCTGTTCTCTCTCTCTCTCTCTCTCTGTCTCTCTCTCTCTCTCTCTCTCTCTCTTGTTTGAGCTGAGAAAATGCAACAATGCTTTTCATAAAAATTGACTAAACTTTACAAGGAAATAACGCTTTATATCCACTTTTTTCCTCGGTTTAAAATATATATCCTACACTTAAAAAAGTTTAAGTAACTTTATTTAATGATCTTCTCAAAAGATCTACTCGAAAGTTTTGATTGGCGTATTCACAGTTGATTAAATATGATTAAATACGAGTTTCAAAAATAAACGCCATTTTTGAGGTGTTACATTTTAACGATAACTCGTTCGTGACGAAGAAAAAGAGAAACCCTACATAGAGAAACTCGGAGAAAACTCGAGGGCTCTTCTACCGGGGAGGGTCTCAGAATACCTCGAGATACCCCAATTATCAGACAATAAAATCTCTAAGTTTTCTTGAAAATTCTCTCTCTTTTGGCGTTTATCAAGCAGATATGCATGTCTATATAACATTTTTATAATTTGAGAATTAAAACTTTTATCCTATTTTTTATTTATATATAAATGTTTTATTTAGGATTATTAATATATTATATATTATATATTATTAATATATTAAAAGACGACAGAGAAGTTTATATAAACATACGAACTTATTCTCTATGTTCTCTTGTTTATTTTTGATAAACTAATATAGAAGTAAGTTTGAACATCGTCCGCATTTTAATTTTATATTATATGTCACATAATATTAAAAAATTAAACACACACATGCACGCTCTTTCTTTATTTTTTCTTCTTTCTTTTTTTTTCCTCTCTTTATAAATGTTTTTATTTTTTTTAGAAGTATAATATAAATTTTATAGAATATTACAAAATTTTTAATACATTATTTAATACATATTTTTAATTATAATACTTTTTTAAATTCTATTTTTTTACAAATTTAGACAACGATAAATTATACAATTTTTTAAAAGTGTCTTCGGAGAAGATTGCAGATGAACGTGTTGTTCTATTATACCAGTGAATTAATTGAGTTTGCGAAAATCGGAGAGAAGCTTTGCACAATATTGTCAACGATATAAATTGATTCAATCTACAAGATGCGAAGAAACGGTACTAAGGTGGCTTCTATTGTGCAGTATGATTGTCCTGTTTCTGGACACGTTTTTCTCTGATTCAATATTATATTCTTACATTTATACAATATCACTCAAGAATTTTTATACAAAATATTTGAAACTGTCTCCTGTTCCTTTATTTGCGTTTTCTTTCATTAATGTAGATCAAACTTGTGAGATATTCTCGTATCTTTTGAATTATAAGTAATTGAATGTAAGAGGCTTTTCGCAAATTGAGTCTTAGGGCTGTATTAGCTTGACAGAAACAAAACTTTAATTTTCAATTATTACTAAGTAGATTTTATTTCGACAAGTTAATTAATTTAACTTAACCACAATTTAACAAAGACACTTAACTTTAATGTTAAAAAATGATATACTCAAGAAAGAGATTGAATGTTAATTAAATTCTTTTTTATGAAAGATCTTTCTCAAATGCACGGATGAATTTGTGAATCAAAAAAGTAATAATAATCTGGCGACACTTTGCATATTTATCTTTAATCTAAATGCTCAATTAAATCACAATGAGCGTTTTAGCCCTTATCTTTATAATGCAAAATTGTGGGCGTTTCATTGGCATTCAAATAATTATGTAGATATATGCAGAAGATGATACATATACATATTTTGCATTTATGCTACTCATGATGGCGTTTATCATCCCATCCTCTTCTCTTAATACAGTAATAAACGTTGATGTGTAAGGTAATTTAATTTTAATATATTCTATAATAATAATTAATAATAATAATGGAAGAACGCATTAAATTATGTATTATCGAATAATTTAAATTTTCATATAATTGTGCATTTTCTTGTGCATCATCTTAGTATAAAATGACTTCTGTAAGAATATAAATTTTGAGAATAAATTAGTTATATGAATTCAATATATGCATATACAGGGTATTAAAAAAAACCTTACTTAAAAAATTATTACTTAATATATCTCTCTATGTATCACATAGACACATGCGAAGATTTAACTCAGTGTTTACAAACCGCATTATAAATGTTCTTATTCAATTTCCATACATACTTTAGTGTAAAATTTCTCCGGGAATAAATAAGTTGTCATCAATCGGCGATTACAATTGGATAGGAATTATGAAGGATCATCTCATTGGACCTGTAATTCTTTCAAATAAACTATTATCAGATGCTACTTATCTATTTTTCCTCGTCGTATGCCATAAGTCAGTTATGATACAAGCATACAAAGTTGTTTATATATCAGAACCGGTTGATTCTGTGATCTATGTTCACTTAGATTTTTTAATTGTATGGTGTGGATATACTATCTACCATATAAATGCTGAATAATTTTTCTAACACCCTGTATACATAAATTGTTCATGCCATTATCTTATCAGTGTATTAAAAATATGGAAAATACATGTAAATCGACAGATATGCCGCTATCGGATACATTTTATAAATCGATAAAGGAATTACCTCTATAGTAGGTCACGCGCACAAGACGAGGAAGGCATGTAAGAGGGATGTGAATTAAATGGAGATACGTTAGAGAGAGGATTTCTAATTAGACCAACTGTCCCTTTAAGTGAGATTTACTGTGAATACTATGTATTAATTGACTGCTACCAATGCTGATTAAATGAATTGTTTGGCAATTCGCTATTGTCGAAGGATTGCCTTTGACGGAAATGATAAGGCGCATGTATGCTACATTCCACATATGTGTCCTTGTGATACTATATTTTTACTCGCAGATCATTCAATTATTCGTGTTATAACCGGACACGATGGTAATTTCATCGAAATGTAAATACAATTAAACATTAAACATGGACATTCGTCTCTTCATTGATAGCGTACAATTAAATTTACAAGAACGATAGCATATCGCTTCACTTTCGAAAGCACAGAACGGTGTTATCGGTTATTTGATATTAAATAGATAGAGAATTTATGTTTTCATTTGATATTCAATATTGCACGTGCCACATTTATTGCAAATTATAGAATTTTGATGAAAAATTGAAATACATTGTAATAGTCGAAATTTAATTATATTTTATATAAGTCTTTACAAACTAATTCGTAAAGATATGAGAAGAGAAAGTGGAGTATATCAATTCTGTTTTTCTGAGCAGTGACAGTGGAATCATTTTCTCATTTTTTTTTCAAGAAAATAATTTTTCAAGATATATATTTCACCTTTTCTTAAGAAAAAAAAATAATTCCAGAAACAGTTCCACGCACACGATATTCAAATTTCAGTATTCGATATCTCTCTCGTAGCAACTAAATTAAAATCTTGTTAAAATAATGTCCTCACCAAATGCAATAAATGTGCCAACAATTGATAGCGATAAATAGGATCCTATTATTAATTTGCACTTGATTGGGGTTTAATTTGTAAAAGATTATTCATACTCAACCATTTGTAGCATAAAAGTCGTGATACATATAGTGGGGAGAATTTCTGGCTGAAAATGAGCGAACCGATAAATTCTGATCATATTAATCAGAATTCCGGTCATCATAATTGGACATCTTGTTATCTTGACTAGAATTCTGATTGATATGATCAGAATCTACTGGTTGATTCATTTTTAATTAGAAATTATTTTCAATGTATCTCTCAGTGCCAATCAATAAAAGTTGATTCCAAACTTCACAAAGAATAATAATACTATGCGACCATTGAATTTTTAGAGCTTTTTGAAATGTTAAATCTTCAAATAGTGTAAGAAAATTTATTGAAATGTAACTAAATCTTAGTCATCTGATCAAAATTCTAAAGCATCTGGAAGCTCAAAAGTTCAACGAATAGAGAAAACCTACAGAAAGAATAAACGGGAGCGAGTCGAAGAGATGAATACGATGAAACTGATTTTCGAGGCAACGCGCGTTTTCACGCGCAATATCCTTGACTCCACAAGCGGTTGCCAAAGTAGCCGTATAATGAAAAGTGGCTGAGGTGCCTTCGACGATTCTTTTTTTCCTCGTTTACGCAGTCGTACGCAGATGGAAATTACTTTCCAGCCAAAGTTAATTTCATAAAAAGCGAAAAGATACACGGGTAAAACGATCTCTTATGATTAGTCTTTTTTTTCTTTTTCTTTTGGCGCCGCAAAATACAGTAATCCTAAAGATTCATTCTTGAAAATTTAAAATACTTAATATCGTGAAAATTATCTCGATATTTTTGTACAATAAATTTTGAAATACAAACATATTTAAATAGATACATGACAGATTTTTATAATTGTACTTAGATATTATATTTCAATTTGTTAAAAATATGGATAAAAATTATATATAATTATTTTAAAGCATATAATCTACGTATTTTTTTTTGCATTTACGTAATTTTTGTTGATTTTATTTTGAAAATCAGTAAATAATATATTCGATGCTATTATTTGAAATAAAGAATTTAACTACCTTGTTAACTAAATAATTTAATTTTGCTATTTTTCAATCTAAACATTAAATAACTTTTGCTCTCAATTAATGAGTTATAAAAATTTTTGCAATATAGACAGATATAAATATTATGCATTTGTAAATAATCACTAAAGCTTTTATAAAATCGTGTACTTTTTTCAATTCTTTTTCTTATAATATCTTAAAAAATCTTATAATATCTTAAAAAAATCTATTTTTATATAAGCTCATGTAACAATATATTGGGTAATGAAATATTAACTTAGCCATCTGTAAAATATTACTTTTTTTATCAATAAGTTAATAATAACTATAGAACAATTTCATAAATAACGGCAGAGATTTTTTAAAATTTATAAAATAAAAGTGATCTATTTGTGGTCAACCGCATCGCGTATCTCTTCATTGCAAAAACGAATTCCTATTTACTTTCCGAGCAACGAGATGAGAACCGTGTGATGATGGGCGGTTGAATTTGAAACGGAAATGTGTGTAACAAGAGTGATCCATCGATCCCGGTTGCAGATTGAGGACCGGATAGAGCCGAGTCTCTGAACCAAGTATGAAGGACTTATGTATGTACATTGAGATATACAGACATGAAAGGAAATTGAATAGTGCTTTCACTTGGCACATAGGGAGGTAAAGCCAGAGCTCTGTCATCGTTTACAGATCGACCATTTGGTTAAAGGGCCAATCTAGTCGATCGAAGCAACCACGTGCGCACGATGTCGCATTTATATCGATTTGAAACCGCATATCGCGTAACCGATATGTCGGTGCATGCGATTGGACCCGTTTGTCATACTAAGCAATGACCGTAAATTATGTTGTGCGTATATCTACACTATATCGACACTTCGAATCAAACAGCGCATAAATATTTTATATCTTGCTACATTTCTAATTGACTAAATTCTTTTATATTTGCTATTCAAATTGAAATTTACTCTCTGAAATCTTTGGCGTGGTATCTAACTCTAAAGAGTGAAAAAAAGTGGTTTAATTGTTCATTTTTAAGAGTAAGATTTCACTTTTAGAGTTAGATTCTACTCCAAAGATTTTAAAGAATAAAATTATAAAATGACAAATTTATTTGAAATAGAATATTAATTTTTATTATATAAAATTCTGCTTTTTACAAATTATATTATCAAGGATTAATTTTTAGATTATGTTTGACAAAAAATTTAATCTAATAAGATTAAGAAAATAGTAAATCGTAGTGAATTACTTAAAAGCATGTAAAACAACATTTTTAAGAAAATTTCTTAAGATATACTGTTATTGAAAATATTCTTATTTGTTAAATAATATTTGTTAGAATATGTGAACAATTTTTTCAATATAGATATTCTATATATGAGAATTATATAATTATTAAGATTATTCAAGATATATAGAATAATATATGGGTGTCATTAAATACGATATTACATTTGTATTTGATAGTATATTATTATTACTGTAAAATATAATAATGTAATATATATTTTTATGCTACAAGCCGCAAAAATCAATATAGATGGAAAGAAGGGACAATAGTAATATAAATTGTACTTAATAATAGTTAAGTATACTTATATGCAGTTGATAATAGAAAATTTTCTTATCAATTTGCGATATACTTGTAATAGAGAGAGCAAGTACAATATATTATAAACCGCATTATTTTTAAATAGTTCATTTTTAATGAAAGAGTATTTAACAAGTAAATTATAAAAATTGTTTTATGCGACCGAAAGGAATGTGGCCAACTTTAATAATATTAAAATGTCAGGTCATAAAAATTAAATCATTATAGTTACAATATTTGAAATATTTGGTTCTATAAAATTTAATCATTCGAATTTTGAGAATAAAATTTTCTATTCGCAATTAAATTATACATTTATGACGTATTATGACATATTAATTATATTATTTTATTCAATCATTTCAACAGCATGAGCGTATTGTAATATTATTGTAGATACAATTTTCTTTTAATCTTTCGAATATTATTTTGTATAATTGTTGATAATTTATTGCATTGCTGTTCTTTCAAAAAGTGCATTTTTGCTTTGCGTGTTGCAGAAAACAACATGTCCGCTACGGAATCGTGCGACGATGATGCGAGCCCGACACGTCGGCCGAGGTAAGAAAGTTTTAACATAATTACGTATTACACGTTAATTATATCTATGCTTTTAAAAAAACTGAAATAGTTTTGTATTTCGTTTTGTATTTCGTTCACGAGAAAGTGAAAAGCATAGTTTAATTCGTTTTACCGTCTCTTTCTCCATTTTGAATTCGGCTTGTGCCACGATAATGAGAGAGCCATAAATTTCGTGGAAAGTATAACTTTTCCGGGCACGTCAGTAATTAATTTAGTGTAAACGCAGCGGGATATTTAATCAGATGGCGAGTTAGCGGTTCGTCTCCTTCTCTCTCTTTCCTTCTCCTAATTAAATAACAACTTGCCATGCATTAATTGTAATAATACGATTGTCCGAGCTTGGTGCGCGAGAACCGCGAGTTGTTACGAGCGTGTGGATGATGTATAGGATATACTTTCACTGAAGATACAGACTTCGCAATGGTCATTGTGCGGTAATGAAATGCCGCATTATATTATATCACCAGGAAAATGTGTCGCGGTTATAACATTTCCGCTGAATCGATCCAACCTAGAAAGAGCAATTAAAATATCCATGTACAGCTTACGTGATTGTATGTGTTTTATATATAATATATATATAATATAATACAATATATATTTTATATATATATATATATATATATATGTGTATATTTGTTCATGGCTGGCAACTTCATAAACGTAACGCATTACTTAGAAATTCATTACATTTTGTTATTTTTTTATAAAATAAAATATTAGAAAATTAAAAAATTGCATTATTTAATTAATAATATTAATTGTAAAATCGATATTAAAAACTTAAAATATTTTTTTATTATTTTATTTTTAAATTTGTTTTTAAAATTAGAATGCAGTAAAACCGGCAAACCTGTCTGTAACTGACCATAAGCTAACTTAATCTTTATATAGTGTTGCGTTATTGTGTCAAATAACTCTATCAGAACTGAAGGCTGTATTTATGGGAAAATCCTCCAAGAAAAACTATCGCATTACATGTTTGTGTTTTGTCCAACATCATGAAATATGCATATAAATCAACAAAAAACCTTTTACATTGATGTAAAAGGATTCTAGAAATTCTCATATACATTTATTTATAAATATTTTGTATAGATGATTTTTGTGAAAGAAAAAAAAATAGGAGTATATATTACTGTCGCTATATCAGTTTTGGAGCCCATTTTGTCAGACTCTTATTTTTGCTTATCTTACGAAAAAATTAATAATTGCAAAATTGCAAACAGTATTATAAAAATTGCTATATCATCTGATAGAAGACATTTTTTAATTTGTATTTATGTTTCTAAAGTTTCATTTTTGTATTTATGTTTCTATAGTTTCACTTTTGTTTAAGAAATACGATCCAAAAATGAAGTCGTATAATGGTATTAGCGATTTTTACTATTTCTACTGCATGGATGTTTACTGTCTACCTATTTGTGTGAGAGATATAAATACAATAAACTTTGTAACTGAAAAATTAATGTAAGTCATCTTTCTGGAAAGAATAATACAATATATGTTATAATGTTTGAAATTTTATTAGCCTATCAAGGTCTATGATTAATAAATAATTTGTTTTTAATAATCAACTACAAAATTGATTCTTATAATGTGCTTTTTATGTTAAAAATGCTTTTTCATATTCCGAGCCTATTTCCATTTGTTTTTTTTTTATTAACTTTGGTGACATAGTCATGTACGGGTTAATCTCTGAGAAATTATCACTTCATTTCTTACAAAGGTATAATTGTCCGGCATAATTTATTACTGCCTATGTAACTTATTTATATTCTTTTTTCTTTTTACAAATAAATTTAAAATATAAAAGAATGTGCAATTGTTTATAATCTTATTGAATATAGTAAATTATGAGAACTTAATAATTTCTGACTCGAGACTATGCACTATGCAGTGTTTCCCGCGTTAACAATATGCTTGAAGTCAATAGTAAAGCTTTGATCGAACCTGACGTATTAGCTTCTGTGCCACAGCTTTTGCTAATCCGGACTCATGGACGGAGTTTGCAGTTGACCCGAATCCTCTTGCGGAAGCAAAAAGAAAGCTAAAGTTGAAAACGAAAATGGAAACAAAACCGGAAAAAGAATGGAGAAATCATTTCGAGGAATATCTGCTTCAATTTCACGAAAAAATTTACTCGAAGTATGGTGAATTATTTATTTTTAAAAACCATGTATAATAAATAATAATGGTAAATTTCATTGTTGCAAAAAGATATTTTAACAAGTCTGTTTAATGAATAATACGAAGTATGAGATAAGATGTTTACAATATAATAGTTATAGCATCATTATTTCATCGCGTATAACTTTAACGTTTGGTGATTAAAGCACTTAATGATGAGATCAACATTTGATTGAATCTCTTTTAATGGCAATTCTTACGATCATTAATTACAACACATAAATTGCAGCAATTGCGAGTGTCGATGTGGATACAGTTGTTCATAAAAGAAATACTTGTTCATAAAATAATTTTTTGATTTAAGAGTTAATTTTTTACTTACTATAATATTACGATATTCACATTTAGGATTTTAATATCTCTTTTAAAATATTTTGTCCTATATACTTCAATAACAAAAACATTAATATATAAGAATATATAAATATAATATATAATAACAATATATAAATAAATATAACTATATATTAATATTGTACTTGAGAAAATATTTATTGACAATTAGAAGTTCTTAATGAGATGATTATCACAGAAACAATAAAATAAAGAGGATGATTAATGTTTATTGTTTGCGTACTTTATTACAATATCTTAATTACATTATTTTAATTATTTTCATGTTATAAATGCAAAAACGTAGGCATGTATAATATTTACAAGAAGTTTTTAATCATTGCGCCGATCGTAACCGAAAAACTCGAGAGAAATAATTTGCGCTGGTCATCCCAGAAATTGGTTTTCATTACTCTTATATAATAATAACACCAACAATTAGCGTGTTTACATCATACATTACTCATGAACGATATAAAAGTACGTACATATATCTTTTTGCACGAAAACAGATGATGCATTTTTCAATAATATTATATTCGATTTTATGTAATCCTATCTGTTATAATATAATGTTTAAATAAATAAAAATAAAATAAATGTATGATAACAAGACAACTGAGAACTTTTAAAATTAAAAACGTATAGAAATTGATAGAATAAGATAAGTTTTATTGTTTGATATAATTAGTTACTGAAATCGTAATAGATTTGATTTACACGATTTGAGACACCGAACATAAAGTTATCTAGTACTTTCAAACTATGAAATTTAGAGCCATATGTCTACAGATTATTTTATTTACATTTACTTTATTATTTTATGTAAATCTTGTTTATATATATTGATAAAAATTTTTTTGTTTTTCCAAAATATTAGTCTTTATAAAAAATGAACATGTGAACATGTTAATTTTGCACGAAATCTGCACATGTCCTTTCTAATCACTAGAGCACAGCTGATAATTTTGCATGAAATTTGAACATGCCCTTTTCAGTCACTAGGGCGCAGCTAATGATAACATATTAGCAATAGACATGCATAAATATGTGTTGCTACGCGATTCTACTACTATCCCCACTTATGCTACGCATATGTATCTTGCGCATATGGAAGGGATTTTGTGTAATGTGCGCTATTTCGAGATTCGCTATTACGAAGTTTCAGTGTGAATGCAGAAACGTAGAAGTGTATAACATTGAGAGCTTTTGATCAGGAAAAACAATTTGCGTTGGTTATTCCAAACATTGGTTTTAATTATTTTTATATAACAACAGTAATTAGCGTCAATTATGCGTTTACAAATAATTGTAGCAAAAAATGAAATATTGTGACTAACAAGCTTCATATGATATTATATTGTTTTAACAGTTTTAATGTGCACGATAAACATATGATATAAAAGTATATATATTTTTTTATACGAAAACGAAATGATGCATTTTTCAACACTTTATTATTTTTGATTTTTCCCTATCTTATCTAATATGTATATTCTATAACATCTATAAATAACTATAAATAAATTAATGACAAGACGTCCTCTAAAAAATGTAAGAAACTAATAGAATAAGACAATTGGTAGCATTTAATATGATTATAATTATATGTTATATATTTTACTTTGAATTAATTACGGCTACGTTTAAGTATGTTTAAACATTAAATTACTAATTAATTTATTTCCTTATGTTTTATATTATCTTCAATAATTTTCAAATATATTATAAAATCAAGAATAAAATGACCAAAGATAATTTAAGAATAATTTATTTTATATTTTAGGGAGAGCAGAATTCATAGCGTTGGTTTGCCAACCAAAACTTCTCTGCTTCCGGAACCACCACGCACCGGAAATGACGTACCGCCGCCAATACCACGCCGACATTCTGCCACACCGGCGGTAATAAATTTTATTTGTTTCTAGCTATCTTTAGTTTAGTGAAGTGAAGTCTTTAGTCTTAGTGTTTAGGCGCGATTTATAGATATAATATTTTCACACATATTTTGTTTTGAATCATAGTTTGAGATTAGTCTTATCTAACAAATCTTGACACATTTCACAAATAATACATTTCATTCAACACATTGCGCAATTTAGTAAAGCAAATCGTAACGACATAAAATGTGATAAAAAAAATATATAATTTTGATAAAACTATATTAAAAATTATTACACAAGATTTGTTTCTCTTATTTATTGTTATATTAACATAATGATATTTTATATATATATTAGTTGCAATATTGTATATTTATTGGACAATTGAGAGACATTAAAGAGAAAGTTACTAGAATGATTTAGGGGGAAAAGTAGAGTTGGCGAGGTGGGAGATACTAAAAGGATTTTCGAACTTTGTATCTCCTCCTACGCAGGTATAAGTTTGGAAAGTTACCGCATGGTTGGTATCCCAGCGTACCACATAATCTCAACACCTTAAATCACGCGACTAAAGCCCGGTAGTTAGTGGTACGCCGCTACTTTGCGAATTAATATCAGCGGATGAGAAAACTGTCTGACAAAATTGGAATCCTGTGCCAAAAAGGCTTTTATGAAGAGAAAGATGATTGAACAAACACATAAAATGTATTTTTTGCAACTATTAATCATGCTATAATAATACGTTCATCATTATGTCTGCAAAAAATATGCATATTATTGCCCAATGAATATCAAATATAAGTATAAATAATATACAGACTATTTGTGTGTGTAAACATATATATTTCACTTTTTTAAATTTCATTGTGAAAACTTTATAAAACTTTATAAAAATTTTAGATTTATTAAATAAAAGATTAAAAATTGTATTATAGATTTATAGGATATTATGCGTATGAAAAACTTTAGATTAATCTGATATAATTTAAATTTATCTAAAACTTGTTGTTTAAGCTAAATTTAGGCTTTCCTGATTTGGCAGAAAAGAAAAATCTACAAATTGCAATTCAGCGTTGCGATAGATACATAACATCTTCAACACACACTGGACACACATTGGACACACACAACATGGCATATACTAACGTTGCAAGTATTAATTAGTATTTTCGTAAACTTTAAGTACTTTTGCTGTTTGATTTTAATGTAATTTAACAGAAATAAACAATTTCATTTTATAAAATCTGTCATATAAATTATCATACGTAGACATAAATTTATTCATTATTTATACTCTTAGATTTACGTTTTAATTTAAACCTTCTTCGTAATCCTACATCTTAATAATTTAATTAAATAATAAATGTTGCTGTATATTTGGCTGCTTTGCATGGAAATTTGTAATGTAAGAAATATTTTTAAGTATTTGTATATTAGATGTACATTATATATAATTACGTAATTACTGGGTTTATTATTAAAAATTAAAACTTATTTAATATATAGAATTTCACGTTAGTTAATATCAGTTTTTATCGATAAATTCGGGAATTATAATGATACTCAAAATGTCGAGCTGTTGAAAGGATTTTGCTAAAGTCATTAAAAGTACTCGAGGTATTAAAGTGTGATTCACGCGAAGAGAGAGTTTATCGACGATAAATGCTTGAAGCTAATGAACTTGCGTGTTGCTTTACTTTTGTCAACAAGGCAGTTAAACTTGATGCTTGTCTTCGAACGATGATAAGCGTTGTAACTTTGCACGTAACTTTCACGTCAATTTACGCAAATCACGTAGCTGGTTGCCAGTGAAAATTCTCATTTCGAAATGATGTTTCCACATTAAATTAATTTTTGTCTAGTTGAAGAAAATATAAAACTTTTTTTCAAAAAAGCAAAAATTCAAAAATTATTTATTCAAAAATTGTATTGAAAATAATGCAAAAATTAGAATAAGAATAAACCAGTTGCAGGAAATTTAAATTTGACAGAACAATAATTTAACTATTAATTTTCAAATATATATTTTATTAAATTTATACTACTCGATACCGATAAGTGAGACTGATATAATTCTCGATATTTAGCTTTCTATCGAATAACGAGACCTTAAAAATTCTTTTTATGCAGCTTACAATTAGAGTAAAAGCATAGAGATAAAAATCGTGCTTTACTCTTGGCGTAGGTAGCACCACCCCCGATTCCACTGAGGCCGCCGGCAATTCCAAAGAGAAGCAAGAACGAAAAACCTATACCGCTGCAACTCACAACCAGGCAGAGTAATCAAGTGACTCCTTGCAAGACGAGTGATCCTTCGTCCACACCTTCATCAGGAATGTCGGCTGCATGGAACAGCGTTGACTCAAATCAAAAACTTATAGATTTAGGTTCTTTCAGAAATCATAATCAAGCGTCACAGGTATAGTAACTATCTTATATCATTTTTAGCGAAATCCTTTTAAAACTATTGTAATAAACTCGAAATAATATAATTACTAATCTCTTCCTATTATTAAGCTTAAATCAAATTATGAAATGCAAAATGGCATCTTTATACTTATGCAATTATTAAAAATATATTTTTCTAATAATATGAATATTAGATCGAAAAAGATTAGATATTATCTACATTCTAAAAATAATTCACTTATTAATAAAAGAATTAAATTAAATGAACAACTAAATGTCTTGTATCTTTCTTTTTCTTGAGTGACACCAAAGTTAATGTCTGTTGATGCCTTAAACACAAATTAATCGATTCAAAACACATTTAAAAAATTATTATTTTATTCAGGATGTAGTTTATTTATATGAATTTTCGATGAGTTGCAGGATTACTTGGCGAATTATAGCGGGAAGGATTCGCAGGAAACGAAAGAGCATAACGATTTTGTGGCTGATTTCGAACAAGCGCATTTCCAGGAAGAACATAAGCTTACTCAAAATTCAAGCTTCGAGGAGTTGCAAAAGGTCTCCTTGGATCTTGAAAAACGACTTCATGAGAGAATTATTAAGAGCGCCGAGGCGAAGTTCGAGGATCCGAATAGCCGTCAACGACAGTTGGGCACGATGTCACGACACAATAGGTAATAAACATATATCATTTATATGCGATTCTATATTTTTTAAATCTTTTTCGAGGAAACGATTGAGTATACTGCGTATTTTTATGCAAATTTGTCACTGCCATCACGCTTAGCGCCAAGTACTTATTTTAGTCCGTTAAAAATACTCGAATGCAGAATTTTGTCATGCATTGCTGTATTCGGATACAAGTTGGTAATATGTTATTTCGAACTGACCTGCAGCGAGATGTTACAGACGATTACACTCACGATAGGTTCGTTAAACGAAATTCAGATTTCATTTCCGGTGAATCTGAGATGAGAATACAGTTTTCTCTTATTTTTAATTTAAAATATAAATCGCATGTCATGGATAGAGTAACAGGGCAATATTTTTTAGGAGCGTTTATTTATTATTACGCATTTATATACATAGATACTTGTTTACAACGAAGTATTATGAATTATCTTTTTATTCTCAGCGATTATTTTTTACATAAATGACATTTTTGATACGAAAAATTATTTACTCGACTTTTTTAGTTGAGAAACAACGTTCTTTAATATTTTTTAATATTTACAAAATAAATGATATAAGATATTGCAATTTATGGATTACGAATCTAACGTTTTAACAATTCTAATAATGATTGTAGAAACGCAATCATTATGTGATACAAAAAATAACATGATTTTAACTTGGATGCTCACCAGGAGTTCTCTCCTTTTCATATAGACAGCAATTGTCAAAATTTACGAAAGAGAACGAATCTGGCAGCTGCGAACAGAAAGAAACATCCGAAAGTAAGCCTAGGGAAGAAATAGCATTACCGCGAAGGGAGATTTTTCAAAAAGATGAATTAAAGTACGCAACGATTTTGACTTCCGGCCGCGAGCGACGATCGAAGTTCGAGGAGTTGCAGGCCGCCTCGAAGAATCTAGAGAGGCGTTTGCACGAAGACGACGATTACCGTCGACGTCAGGAGATGGACAGACGGATAAACAAGGACAAGCCACCCAGGTACAACATGTTTTCATGTAACTTCCTTCTTACGTTCCTCGCTCTACATTAAATCAATATAATTTCACAATTCTCGTTTGAAAACGCTTGTACGGCGCAGTAATGATGTAGTAATGAATTAATTGACCCGCAGTAATGAGTTAATTAACCCGCAGTCAGTGTAAACGTGCGATTCGTTGTGTTTAGATACGAGGACTTGGAAGGAATACCACACGACCTCGACAAACGTTATCACGGCGAACAGAGAACTTTAGAACAGCAACAACAGCACCCAATAATGCGAAGCAAATACGAGAGCGACATGGAAAGAGCTAGAAATATTCTTCAGCATAATCTGAGAAAAGAGCGAACTGGTAACGAGAAACTCGAGAAATTACCAAAAGCAACGCAGACGAATCTACCACCACCCCTGAGCGCCATTTGTCAGAGTCCAGTACCGAAACCTATCAGCGTCCGGCAGGACAGTAACGTTTCCTCAGATAGTTTCAGTCAAACCAGCTCACCTAGCTACACCAGCAAGACAATGGAAGCGCCTCTTCTGCCTCACAAGCACGGAAAAGTCCCAGGTATGTTCGAACTTCGCCAAAGCTTACCGGTTGTGTTATTGTTAGCGAAGAACTAACAGAAGCACTAGAAAAAAAATCGTTGAATACGATTTCCACTTTACATACAAAAAAGGATTTAAATATTCTAGATATGATGAAGTTACATCGATTTTTACGATTTTATATAATAAGATAATTTTCACGAATGAAAACAAAGATCCTATTTTCGATCTTAGAATTCTAAAGCATAAATTTCCAATCTTACTTGATTTAATAAGCAATTTTGTGAGTTCCATAAATCAATCTTTTTGTAATTTTTGAAGAAACTTTCTAATTTGACCGATTCTACATTTTTCAAGAATTATTTGTTCACAAAAGATCTTTTTGATAGAATTTTTTGTTTACTGACATGCTTAATGACATCGTCACCTTTTCTGCGACAAGGAGTTTTAGGAGTTGTTCTTTAAATCTTCGCTTTTCAAGATAGATATAACATAAAGCTCCCTTTCTCTTACTTTGCGATAATACTTCGCATAGTTCTTTGCAATATTCAACGCAGTTCAGCACGATTACAGTTAGCAAACTATATCTTTGGGGAATTTCAATAAAATTCTATAATATAAATTGTGGTAATATTAAAATGGGAACATAATATTTATAATATCTATCAGTTTATCCATGAAAATTAAATCCGATTATAAAGGACTAAAATATAAAGAAGACGTGTTTTATGACGTAGCTAACGATAACGGGGATACATCTCACAAAGTAAAATTTCTTCTTTATATTCCATCTCTGTAGCGAAGCTCAAGGCATTTTCTTGAGAACGACAAATAAATGTCGAGGCAAAGCGCGACAGCTGAGACGAGAAGGAAAGCTTTTTCTGTTCTATCGCGTCGTTTTGTTTTCTTTTTTCTTTCTCGTCGCTATGTTACCATTAAAACAGTTTATCCGAGAGGAATAAGAAATAAAAATTTTCTCATCGCGAAATTCATCCGTAGAAAGCTTCATTTCGTGTACTCTTCGTTTTTCTTCTTGATTTGTATCTTAAAATTTGTATCCAAAAGAGTCGCAACTTATTGATAAATTGACAATAAAGAAATCAGCCTCCTGAACTTCTAGACTTCTGGACTTAGATTGCTTTATAACGCCTTCTAGACAGAGCCTTGGTGTCGGAGCCTGATAACTCATCTGGCAGGCCGATAACAAAGTCTACGAGCACGCCAGCCAGTTTGCAGACCATCGTCAGGATGCATGCCGGGAACAATAGTTCCTTGCATCACAAAGTAAGCGTTTTAATGTAGCGTCACTTTCAACAGCTCAAACGAAGAGATAAATGAGGCACTCGTTATATATGTACTTACATCATTAAATTAGATATTTAACATAAAATATAAAATCACAGATTTAGAGCTTCAAATTCGCACCTGCTGTTTTTTATTTGCTGTGGCAGGTATTTTACAAAAAGCACATATTCTGAATTTTTTATGTTCGATTAGATAATCAGAGATATGACTGGCAGCCACTACGTGACAACGGGAAGACTACGTTTCAGATTTGTGCAGGTTTTGCTTAATGCTGTTGCTCTCTTGGCTATCGCCGGCGGTTTAGCCGCATACTTCAAAAGTAAGTGAAGCATTTCTTTCAATTTAAGTGTAATTGAAATGTTTTTGACACAATATCAAGCATTTTAAATTTGCAATATTAAAATTTAAAAAAATCGAAAATTTCAATAACGTCGAAATACGTGTAGCGTTAAAAATGCGGTTGTTTTTCCGGCAAGGAAAATGGTGCAAGTAAAGTTGAAAAACATCGCGACGCAAATAACCACGCCTGGTATTTAACCGGAATAAACCGAAATAAACTGCTTGTTAAATCCTCCGAACATTTTAATATGCGTGCATATGCAACAACAAGCTCTGCGAGACCAGCGAGACCGAAAGATCAATAGCACCATGAGTTCTTGTAATCCACTTGATTTCAAATACCAACATTATTTCGATAACAAATGAAAGGCTCATAGAACTTTTTTCATGTTTTTAAAATCTTATATCTTTTATTTTTCTGTTAAATGAATATTTCGTGCACAATGAATTTGCACTCGACAAGTTATGTCAATTTCAATGTTAACAAAATAATTACATCATCATTATTTAAAACAGGCATTGAATATCGAAATAATAGCAATTACATATCGTATTTTTATTTTTATAAAATTGTTAATTGAAAACCTTTAATAATACCGATATTGCGGGAAATACTCGTGTATAACTGGAATTTTCATAACATGCGTACATAATTTTTCAATAATATTGGTATTATCCTGATATTACTGTCATTATATTACTGAATGCCAGTATTAATAAATCAGTTAGATTCGTAGCATTCTTGATATACATTTTATGAGAGAAATTATATAGATTTTAGAAATTATAAGAAAGAAATAACATAAATGCAGATAATAATGTGTGTGTGTGTGTGTGTGTGTGTGTGTGTGTGTGTGTGTGTGGGTGAGATATATTAAAGGAAATAACATAAATGCAGATAATAATGTGTGTGTGTGTGTGTGTGTGTGTGTGTGTGTGTGTGTGTGTGTGTGTGAGATTAATTAAAGTATCGTACTGATTCAAGTTTCACATTTATATATATACTTTACTTCCTATAATTTCTCTTTCAAAATTTAAATTGCAATCATATTAGTAAAAGCTTCAATTTTATATATTAATATGGTTTCAGTAATATACTAATAATAACAAATTATAACGATAATAACTCTGTTATATAATGTACCAAAAGATTATGTAGACTGAATACATCACATCGATGTGTTTACCAATCGAATTTTATTTTAATTATTATATAAAATGGAAAAGTATGCAATAGGCATTTTTTATATTTTCAATCCTTGATTTGAAATTAAGTGCAAACCGGACGATAATTATCGTAGTGTTGAGTGCCTCGTGTCTGCAGTTGACACGTTAATAACTACAAAAGTTTGTAACATGCCTTCTGCACTCGCTAGATACTCAGAACATGACTGTTTTCAACACAATGGTATATTGATACTTTTTGAATGTGATACTCGAGCTAATATGACAAAAATTTAATTTATATGCTCAGTGTGATTATGTTTTTTAATCAACAACATTAAAATAAAATACGATGATGATAGGTATGCGGCATCGTTGTTCATGAATACCAATTTTCTTCGTATCAATGTCTATATTCTTTCCTAAATTAGCCTATCCTGAAAACGACTTCAAATTGGAGAATAGAACCATATACACGGCTGTGATCCCAATACCTGAAAGTACGCGTTTCGTAATCGAAGACAAGAATCCGGCTCCGGGAGTGTGTTTACCTATCATCGTAACTTTCTGCCAACAGCACAAGGTACGATTATAAAACTTCTGTTATAAAGATATATTGATTGTCACGCGAATGGACACCAAGATCGAAGTTGTGTCGAATGTAAAATATTTAATAAATTTTAATTCTCTGAACCAATTACATTTTTACGATTGTTGTATTATAAAATATTTGATTATTATGTAAAGTGGTGCTGAAATGTTAGGGTATCAAAGAGAAAGAGAAGGCTTGTTAAATTCTGGAATTCATGCGAATGTATGTTCTCGGAATATTCAACGCATTTTAGCGGCTTGTAGCGGCAGAAAGCTGCTTGTTCACGATGATACGTATTACGTTTTCCTCGAAAGAGGCTTGGCCGCCTTTAAAGAATTTAAAATAATTTTGTACGCGGAATGTGCGCGTAGGCGGCACAAGGGAATTCGCTCCGGTATGCAACATTGTAACCATGCCACTTGCCGCTCTGAGCTGGAATACCGACGAATAAGAGTGACAACGTTACTTTCTTCCTTCTGCGGCTAAATGTCCTTACGGACATTACAAGCACCCGTTGACGGTCGTAATTTCGATGAGTCCGCGCTCCTGAATACATTTTCTACTTACTTCTTCCCCTTTATTTCAATGGCTCGTGCTTGAACAGTGTGTGTTTTAAAATTCATAAGGCACTCACTGTGCAGTCGCGCATTTTGAATTTTTCTGAGAATGTACGTGTCTGATTGTAAGAACGAGATTGAGCAACGATAAAGATCGCGAGAGCGTTGTCATTAAAGAATTTAAGAGGAAAAATTTTGAACGCAGTAACAACCGGGATTCACGTGATCGAATTTTGTTAATCATTAAAAGTTTGATAGCGAACTGAAATTTTAGTATTAGAATTTGATAGCAAAAATATTGGTCTAGATTTTCTTATATTGATTCTAATAAGTTGCTCATAATAAAATGAATTTTAAATATATCAATTTTTATTATCCTATTTGTACTATAATCTCAGATTGTAAATGTGAATTACTTTTTTCATCATTAACATTCTTGCTTGTTTCTTGCACAAAAATATCTTGTTTCATATAAATATATAAATTGCACAAAGTATAGTTTATACTGACGACATAATTTTGAGGCATGAATTTTGATGCGTAATCGCAATTTCTATCGTAGGTTCCGTACAACTATACTGTGTTTCCAAATTATATGGGCAATTTCGGACAGCGGGAGGCTCAGCACGAATTGGAGCTTTACGATGCTGTCGTTGACGTCAGATGTTATGAATTGGCTGCTCTATTCCTTTGTAGTGTTTTCGTACCGAAATGCGGTTCTCGTGGTCGCGTTGTACGTCCTTGTCGTAGTCTCTGCTTTCGTAAGTATAAATTATTTATTACTCTATCTCATTATTTAATTTAAATTTGATTTTATTTTTATTTAATTATTTTGAAGTTATTTTTTTATTTTACAAAATTATTTTAATTAATTTAACGTTAATGCAACATCCAAATGTCTTTCGAATTTTTATGTAATATAAATTACTTGAGATTTAATATTATTAAATTACTTGTTATCAAAATATGGATCGATATGGTGTATTATTAATGCTCGACAAACCATAAATTGCAAGCATAAGCCGCGTAGATGCATTAACAGTAATACTGGTTAATACCCGTGAGCCTTAATAGCATTCGATTTCACTGTTCGACATGTGAATGTATGGTCAAATTATTGTACCGAATTTTGCGCCGCTAAATCGTCAATTTCTTTAAATTTTGAATAACACGAACAGTGCGTGATATTTCGATCTTGACCGCGAGTGATGAATTTTTTCTGAATCAATTTCAGAAACCAAGAGGCGTTGCGGTTTCTTTCTCAAAGTTTTCGGTTTGTCTCTTCCGGATTATTTGGAGTGCGAACTTTTCCCGGAAAATCCGAGTTCCGACGAGTGCATCGGGCACCATGAGGTGATAGAAGCGGCAAGGAGAGCCGAGAAACCGGGTAAGTGACACTAATTTTGACAGTTTTACTTCCAGCTTGCACTATTTTCGCATAGCTTACGAAGTCGATTGCATTTGTTTTATTTTCAACATTTAATTAAATTTTCTATTAGATTATCAATCAAGAATCGATTACAGTCCTTTTATTACGTTAACGCAATGCAAAAAAAGATAAATATATTATTTAATCAACTAACGGAAACGGAAATGAGCTTATCGCGAATAAAAGCAAGTACTTGAATTATCCTGAACTTAATAATTAAAGGATTAAAACATTCTCTTTAGATTGGATGATTCAGAGGATATATACCATAGAAAAATAAGCTTTTCGTACTTTCGTTGATGCTCTAAAGTCTAATGGATTTAAAGAATAGCGAACAGGTCTACCGTTGAGAAAAATATAGTGGTATGTTATTCTTGGTTATTTCGCGCTGCAAAATATTGTTTGTGCTGAAAAATAATTTTTATGTATTGTTATTTTTTTAATAAATAGTAAATTATTTAAAAAATAACTTAATATTCTATTTAAAATTTATTTTAAATTAAGAATAATAAATAATACACATAAACATTTTATATTCAGATAATTCAAATAATTTATATTAATTTTATATTCAGATAATGCTTTATATAAAATTTATCTCGTTCAAAGTGTCAGCGAGATTAAGCAGCGTTTATCATGATGTACCCACACTGAGATTCCATTGCATAATACGGTTTTGTGCATCGTGTGCCTTTGCGCGAAACATTATGGAACGTAATATTATTTATGAGTTTTCTGTCCTTTTGTTTTACGCCGATTTGCGCGCGGACATTAAATATAGGATGCGACCACAAAACGGAACTAATTGTTAACTAACTTGATGTCCATTGTTCATTCTTCCTTTGATATCTTGGACTCTGTTTACGCTCGGTTTTCTCTCTCTTTGTCTTTGCTCTCTCATTTATATTCTCCATATTCTATTGTCATTTTGGCTTTCATGAAATCTCTTGGACCCGATCGATTTGTTCTTCGAAACTTTCCTTTCTGTGGAAATTTAATCTTATTTTGGAGATTTTCGATATTGCAGACTTCGAAAAAAATATTTTTTTATTTAAAAACAGAAATTAAGTCAAAATATACAGATAGTTTAATGTATGTGTATAAGATATGATATAAATGAATTATTTTTGAAATAAAATTTTTTAAATCAAATCAATAATAGAATAATTACATAATTTCTTTTATAATTCAATATAGCACAATAAACGATATAAAAAACTCATCTTTTTGTATCAAATAATAACAATACTACTTGTAGCAATTAATTGTAATGCAGATAGCAAATCATTTATAACAGAGACAGCTTTTAAACAATGTGTCATTTTTCTTTTATTTTTATGAAGTAGTTTAGTTTGTTGGGAATATTATGACACAACTGTTTAAGGAATGATATAACAAGAAGAATATCCTCGAAGTTTTTAAAACGTTATTCACTGAATTTTCAAAATCGTCACGTGCACGTCATATGCATAACGAGTGCGATAACGGCGCTTAAAATCTCGTAGAATAGTTTACGCGAGAGAAGAGAGAAGAGAGAATTAAACGATCACGTACACGCGCGCACTGCAATTTCCAAAGCAAATATTACGTAAATCGCGGCGACAGGCGTGGTGACAGGATTGATCGGAAGTACTCGTCTCTCGTCTCGCGGTGAATTTAATTCGCGATTGGTGGATCGCGCCTGCTGATAGAGAGAAAGAGAGAGAGAGAGAGAGAGAGAGAGAGAGAGAGAGAGAGAGAGAGATATTTATTCGCGTCTACGGTTAATTAAGATTGAATTGCGTTGTAATTACGAAGTTCATTCAATCGAATAAATGCAACACATTTCAATGGTTTCTGGATTTTCGATCTTTCTGCATCTTTCTTTCTATAGCTATATATTTTGCTTCTCGACGATGATAACTTCCGATTTAATTTTCTGATTTTACTAGCTCTCTTTGACCATAATTCTATTAGCGATTTGTGCAACAATATCGTTTGTGCTCGTTTAATAATTATGTCTGTTTAATAATGTTTAATCGAATCGAATTTCCGAAATATGCATTCGTAAATGGATTTAGGTTCTTGAGATTTATTATGACGTGATCTGAAGGTAGCAATATTTATACAATAGGAAACCTTCGTCAAAACATCTTTCTGTTATCCAGTACATCATGTGTACAGTTGAGATACACTGAAGGCAGCACATCTGTGCATGTTGTAATTACAAAAGAGGTTCACCGACATCCTATATGTACGCATACGTGTTCGCACATACGGGGCTATATCGCGATTTTGTATACCCAAGCTATCGCATGTGTCACCGCTGATGGAATCTTAATTGCAAAATCCATATTAAACTATCGTATGACGGCCCATCTGCGGCGCCAAGCAGCTTTATTGAGTCGCGCTTGATGCATGTGTACATATCATGTTTGACGCATATGTGTGAAAGTATCGAACCGCAAATGCAGGATCAATCGTGTCCATCGCAGGAGAAGACATATTGCGAAAGATAGGATGCTACGATAAAGAATGTCGATAATAATATCTCTATGGAACGTTATATATTTTCATAATTTTTAACATAGTCTGCTGATCTCCGAATATTGTTATTTTATATTTTTATGTTCCTTTTTTGGGATAGTGTAATATCTATATATAGTATTTTGTTTATTCTCATTTATAATGTAAGTGATATCAAACGTTTCATCTATAATTAAATTCTTGTTCGATTAATCGTTCTGGGCTATTATTATTTCATATTTAATATACATACAGTAAAAATTTTGATTAACATTTATTAATTAATAAATCAATTAATTAAACAGAGACAAATAATTATATCATTAAAATCAATTAATTAAATAGAGACAAATAATTATATTATTTATTAGAAATTTGTTAATTAAAGTAAATAATGAATTAATTGAGGATATAGGAGTGCAATATACACTGTAAAAAATATAAAAAGTATAAAATTTTACAAAAGGTGAAATATATGTATTTTATAAATCCCTTATAAAATAAATCATTTTATAAATATGATATTTATATTTGTAATTTTATATACTTTTTTTTTATCGTGTAGATACTATATTACATCAATTGCTAGAAAGCATGTGATCTCCATTATGTTCCGATTCGTTTATACAGTGTGCACCAGTGGTTTTCAATGCGATGGCACAAGGTGCATTCCGTTCGATTGGCGATGCGACGGTCATCTTGACTGCTCCGATCATAGCGATGAGATCGGTTGCGGGAATTGTAATTCTACCACATCATCTTCGGAACCGGTGTCTTCCGCGTTTGGCCAAATAGTCTTAAGTAAGGGATCTTCAACTAAAAGTACCCTTTCTACGAAATCTTCGTTACATTGCGGCGAAAGAAGATGCATGTCAGCCAGCCATATCTGCGATGGAGTTATGGATTGTCCTTGGGGGCAGGATGAGCGATATTGTCGTAAGTAAATACATGGAAAAAATAATATTAATAACAATTTATTTAAAAATCTTGTTAATTTTCAATAACAATATTAATGAATAAATAATAATTTATTAGGACAAAAGTATGCCTATTTGTTTCATTAATATTATTATTGAATTGACAAAGTTCTAGTCCAGAATGCGAAAATGTCTATTTTTGGGAATTTTTTTTTAAAGAAAATTGTTGCACATATTCTTGTGCGCTTTTATATATCTACCTGTACTGCTTTAATAAATATCTACAATTTTGGTATGGCTAAAGTTTATTAATTTTTATATTATATTAATTTAGAAAAACAAAGTGTAAAAAACATGTGTCGGATGTTGCAGCCTTTCAACTTATGAAAGGAATAAAATACAAAAAATTTAAAAGGATTTTTAGTTATTATAAGTGTAGTTATCTGAACTTAGATAAGTGAAAAATATTATAAAATGGCGCTGACTTAAAAGACAAATATCGTTTTTTTTTTAGCAAAATTGTTGAATTTAACTCTATGGAAAAACAATTAATTTGTAGCTACTGCACTTATCATAGTATATACATATAATATATAAAAAATGAAAGTTTATCTCTAATTGGCAATACCAGAACCATATAATAAACCCTTCTCTAATTCAAAATGCTCATATTTTTCATTTTCAGTCTTGTTAACAACAGTTTTTAAACGCATTGATGAAGCATCAAACACAAAATGCGTTACAATTTATAAAAATACTTATATCTATTATTTTTACGAGTATCGATAATCTTGTAGAAACTTATTTTTGTGTGGGAAATTTCTAAATATTAAAAAAAAGTATAAAATAACAAAAGTCGATTTTTTTTTAATTCTAGGCTAAAATATCTCTTAACGTATCATTTTTTTTCCGTTTTTTTTAATATTCTGTGATTATATTTTTAATTGATTTAAAATTGGATCCATAATCTCTTTTATACTGTAATAATAAAATGTCGCTAACAGTTTGTAAAAGAAATTTATTATTAGAGATATTATACATATTTTATTACGATTAAAATAAAGTAACTGTTCGTATATGTCTCTTTACGGGTCTTTCTCGAATGACAAAATGTTTTCGCTTATTCTGATACGTTGTCTTGATCAATACATGTACTCAAGTAATATATGAATAAATTAAATATCGCTAATATAATGCCTGAACAATTTAAAATGCCTGATTAATTTAAAAAGAAATGTAAATTAATTTTCGGTTCTAGAGAGTCTAATAGGCGGCTCTCAAATTTTATGTTTCGTACTGTATCTTGTTTTTTAGTGAAATTAAGCCATAGGAACGGGGATGTTGGCGAGGGCCGTCTAGAGGTATATCATGCTGAAATGGGTAAATTTATGCCAGCATGTGTCTCGCACTGGGAACCGACAACTTCGCCGCAAGAGGTTTGCGCTATGCTGGGATATAAGGGAACGTAAGTTATCTCTCTTAATGTGTCAAATAACATGGAACATAAATATTACATGATGATATAAACGTGCTATGTTCGCAATCGCATTAAATCGCATATTTTTATGCGTTGCAACAATTTCATAAATCCTCAATTGTTCATTCAAACAATTTGTACTTTGAAAGAGATACATTGAGAGACACTTATGTACATAATTAATTTTAGCTTATTAATTTTACGTCTGATGATATCGATGTCACCTTGTTCAATAAAAAAATACAAAAAAATTGTTAAAATAACACTTCTGATTGCATTTTCAGAGTGTCAAACGGAACTAAGCTGATGAATGACTCATTATCAATTGTATTGAGTTCTGAGTATCGTAACAAAAATTTGCTGAAGCAATTTCAAGGATGCATCAAGGATCGAGAGCCTTATCCCATGGTCAAACTTACTTGCGTCGATTATGGTGAATTATCGGAAAATTGTATAAAGATCGTTGAATTAAAATTTTCTACAGTTCTCCGGGCTTTCTTTACGACGTGCGATGATCGATTCTGTTGCAGCTTGCGGCCGTAGACGTTCTGTATACGGAAACGTGAGGGTGAAGCGAATAGTGGGTGGTGTGGAGTCAGCTCCTGGTGATTGGCCATTTCTTGCAGCCCTTCTTGGCGGTCCAGAACAGATCTTCTACTGTGCCGGAGTCCTTATTGCTGATCAATGGGTGCTGACCGCATCTCATTGCGTCGGGAAGTAAGTATTGTGTATAAAATCGAGAAAATGCAAAAAATGTTACTTTTAATTATTGACGAATTCTTTACGTATATAAGGAAAATATTATTAAAAGAGAAAGGAAAATATTATTAAATTCTTTATTTATTATATATTGATATTATTACGTATATTAATAAGAACTAACAGAAATTTTTAAATACATGAATTAATTCTCTATATATCGATGGTTTTAGTCATTCAGAGGTGTCCGGTTGGACGATACAGCTTGGCATTACTAGAAGACTTTCCCATACTTATCTCGGTCAAAAACTGAAAGTGAAAAGAGTCATACCTCACCCATATTACAACTTGGGTGTTGCTCACGACAATGATGTCGCTTTGTTTCAAGTAAATATATTTTCAAATTTATTACTTAAATTACGTAAATATATATATATATATATAAATTTACGTAAAAATATTAGTCAATATCTAATTTTAACTGAGTATTTTTATTAAGTCCTTTGTTTATTTAAGTATTTGTATTATTCAATTATTATGGGTAGTTGGGCAATTTGATAAATGACTTTTTAAAAGGAGATTGAAAAATAAGTCGAATTTTAGTAAAAAAAAAAAAAAAAAAAAAAAAGTTAAAAAAAATCTATACTATAAAATCATTTTTTATTCTAATTTGAATACTGTTTCAAATTTAGTACTTTTTCATACAATATCCTATATTAATTGCAGCTTGAGAAGCGAGTTCAGTATCATGAACATTTGAGACCGGTGTGCTTACCGACTGCTGACACTAATCTTACACCCGATACAAATTGTACTGTTATTGGATGGGGCAAGAAAAATGATACCGATTGTAAGTATCATATCAAAAAATATTTCTTTCAAAATATTTACTTGCAATATTAATTTATAATATACTCAAATCAATAATCGAGTACTTAACAATTTAATGTAACATGATATAACAATCGTTGAAATATAAACTTCGAAAGAACATGTAAGCTTTTTTCTTATCTTCAATAACTGAGGACAGAGTATGAATAAGAAATAATAAGTTTTCAATTTGTATAGTTCATTCAAATGTTAAATTGTTATAAATAATGAACTTGATTCAGAAAGAAAATATTTGTGAATTAATTTCAATTATTATCTCGTCGATTACTTTCAGCCTCTGAATATGAGCCAGCCGTAAACGAGGTTGTAGTTCCTATTCTGCCTCGACACCTCTGCAATTCATGGTTAGCGCATAAAGAATTGAATGTCACCGATGGAATGATCTGCGCTGGCTATGCGGATGGAGGAAAAGATGCATGCCAAGTAAATTATTTAAAATCTAAATAATTAAAACATTTATGTATTCTCCGTAAAAATATTACGTATATATTGCGAATCGAGAATCATTTTCAATGTGATTTATAAAACTACAATATACGTTATTATTCAAATTTATTATTCAAACTGCTCAAACTATTATTATATTAATTTTTGGATATATCTTAAATATCATATTTGTAAAATATCATTAAAATATTTAAATATCGCATTTAATAACTTTTGTATATGTCACGTTATTTGCTATTATAATTGTCAAATAAATATGACAATAATTATGAATTATTCATTTTTTCAAGGGCGATTCTGGAGGACCTCTGTTATGTCAAGATAAGGAAGATAAAGATAGATGGTTTGTTGGCGGAATTGTTAGCTGGGGCATAAAATGCGCTCATCCAAAACTGCCTGGAGTCTACGCTTACGTGCCCAAATACGTAACGTGGATCCAAAAAGAAATGTCTAAGTACTCCGAGTATAACAGTAGAAGTAATGGAAAAATGTAAGGCTTCGAGTCGGACAAAATATTTAATGTAAAAATCGGCAATATAGAAACAAATCAAGCAGAAATGAAGGAAAAATGTAAGATAAAGTAAACGCGGATTTCCGCGTTTTCATGATATATATATATATTGAAAGAAAAAGATACTGGAACTGAAATTATGGGTTCCCGATCTGCTAATTTGCGCTCAGCGATTTCTGTACGCTCAATCAAAGGATAGTATTTTGTATACATCTTGCAACAACTTTGAATGAAGAAAAGAGAGCTAAGTATTAACAGATCGTTAATCTCATTCTTTGGGATTAATAAGCATAGATAAACAGTATAAGTTGATAAAAATCACTGATAATCATGAACATTAGCTAAGCTAAGGGATGCTGGACGGATACCAACATAATGGAATTTTTCCTCGAGTTATAAGAATAATTCAATTAAGTCTACCAATTGCAGCAGGTCACAGTAGCAGGTAAACTATTTTCTCACATTGTAGACAGATAATTATAGAAAAATCGGATTTTATTAATATGTTTAAATACTGATGTTTGCTACCACAATTCTCAGTCATAGCTCTCGTCCAATTAATACGAAATTTCACCACTTTGCGATTTTTCGTAAAAAGATTTTATGATAAGCCATTCGAACAAGGGAAATGTAAGATAATCGGAAACATATAGGATACACTAATTTATAAATGAAGCTATTATATAGATACAGGATATTTACGTACCTATATATAAGTTCAAGTAACAAGCCATTTTCTAGGAAACTACTAGATAAAAGAAAGGATAAAAAATGCCGATGTATGTACTTTTGGTACCTACTGAAATAGTAAAAAAAATTGAAGATTTGTGCACAAAACAAAAATCGACGCATGTGATGCGACAAAAAATATTTTGTATCGCTGCCGACTTTAAGACAGCCATGTATGAGCCACCAAGTGGTAACTTTTAATCTATATAGGGTGTGCGTTTAACGGCATTCAATGATATGAGTCGTTTCAGTGGTATAAGCGGTCTATTATACTTGCTTTACGAGTCTCAATTTAAAACCTTTTCTTTTTCAATTATCGAAATGTAATGATTTTCGTTGGAATTAAGAAAATATAATAAAGCAATTATATTCTTATTAAATATCTTTCAGAAATCCTTTTATTTTTTAAAATGCGAATTATTTGGCTTAACTTACTGCTATTCTATCTCAAACGACTTATAGATTTGTATGGCAATCATAGGAAATCTGTGATTTACGAACAATCCTCATATAGGGGAGGATTATATTCTTTTGAAATAGCTTTTTTGTTGATATATCGCACATTTATATTTGAAAAGAGAAGCTAAACGCTTTTCGATGGTTTGTGATATACACAGTACTACATGGATATCTACACAGAGATAATATTATCAGAAGTTATATAATTTAGTATGTACTATTAAGATGAAGAAAATGTATATGCTAACGAAATCACATTATATATATACATATAATCGATAAACTGTATTTTTGTATAAAAGAACGAGTTAAGCGCACACCCCTTACGGGTAAAATGTCGTACACGTTTTGCATGAAATGCATTACTGTACCATCGCGCGAATATTTTAAATAATGCGCATACGAAGTGACAATATATCCTAAGAAACAAAGAAAATGTCTATGTGCTTATCGATGTAAATGCGATGTAGTCAGTTATCTATTATAATAATCACGTTCGTTTTAAGAGCGCGTGTAAGGCACCCAAAACTATATAGTTGCACGTATAAACATATAGACATAACAGAGACATTATTGCATACTATACCTTTTCATTAGGACCATGGCACATAAAAAACTTAAGCAATAAAATCTATAAGCAGTAAGCGAATTGGCCAAAGACCGTAAGATCGTAATAATATAAGCAGTTGTTAATCCAACATGTTGATTTTCTTTATGTTTTACTACTTAAGTTTTTTTTATGTGCCATGGCCTTTGGACATAAATTTTTATTGGACATCATAAATTATGCGATTTAACACCACGATTCATATTTACGCATATGTATGTTCGAGACAGATATAGTATTACGGGAATGCTGATGTACATACGAATTGAATGAAGATGGAAGAACTGCCATGACGAATCGTAGCATGCATTTTTATCGTATATCTCACTGCAAACGTTACTCAATGAGAAATAACGTCGCAGTCTAAACTCAATTATTGGCGTAATTTCGTCTGTCAGATTCATCGTTTTGCAACACTTATTTCACTGAAAAGTATGGTATGCAAGAAGTCTCGATGATAGGCTGAGCTAATGAAAAATTAACAATTTAAATAAAAGTAAATTTAAATAAGTATGTCTTATTTAAATTGTCATTGCTATTATTACTTGTATCATGTATAGATTTTAATATTTGTTATGAATATTTGAGATATTTTTAATTCATTGTTATGATAGAAATCTTTTCTGTATACGAAGAATATATTTAGGATTTTCTATTACGATATTCGTAAAACTTACGAAATTTTTGAATAAAATGAACAAGGTATACGTTGAATATTTTAATATTACGATAGTGCGTACACCTATCTATTTTAAATTGATTACTATTGTCATTTTTTGTGAAAAGGATAATTAGGAGTAAAAAAACTTAACATTGTATACTCTTGCTCAGCCTGCCGTATTCTAATTGAAATATTCGTACGTGCATCAGGTATAAGCAAATTGTACGTAAGTTGTTATACGTATATAATATGATATAATATAAAGTAATATATAACATGTTACAATATAAAGTACCTAAGCATAGAGGCTTGTAGAAAATAGAATGTTCGTAGGGCTATATATAGACGTAAAAAACATGTTGACTGAATTCTAGGGACAATACTCTGCACCAGCACATTTTTGATCTGCACTATAAAAAAAATCGTTTTTCAATGAGTATATTTTGTATGGGGTATGTTTTTTAGGAGCCTTACTAATTGACTTATACGTTTTCTAAGCAGTAAGATGAACAGTATTGTTGGCCACAATGATAATTGATATTTAGCTCGATTTATTTGCAAGCCGTTTTTATTTACTTGCTTATTTTATTTAGAACGTGATTCCTGCTCTATTTCTTTTTCAAACTTTATTCTTGTCATTTATGAATAAAAAAAAAATACAAATTTCTGTCGCGTCTTAATAAAATTATAATGATTAATACTGTAATACATATAAAGCAAATGATATTTAAAAACAATTTTGTTACATAAAAAAAGGATATCTTTGGCATATGAAAAACATTCAATGATAGTAAATTCAATTTTCCAGATTTATCATCTAATTAAGACATCTAAAAATGACTCTTTCTATAAGACAGGAACTTTCAGACAATAAGAAATAACTTGGACAATAACTGTCTTCCTTAGTATCCAGACAACAGTTTAGTTGTAAAATGGATTATATATTTAAATAACCGACAATACTGTGTGAGCAGACAATAAATAGAGTTAGGAAATGTTCCATGATGGACAATAAATTACTTATTAAGGATTACAGTAAACTTAGGGTATACGAAAGTTTAGTTAATAATTATAAGATATAATTATAATATATTCTATTAAGTAGTCTACTAAAATTCTCTGTCATATAATACTACTATATAGTAACTTACTCCAATCAAGAGCTCTATTTATTATTTCATGTAGTTCGAAGAGCATATAACATTTTTTTACACATTCCATTTGTATTATATTATCTATAAAATATTTATGGTACAGACATATATAAAATATATGTATATTAATACATTGCTTTCATACGTTTTGAGAAAAGTTAAGAATTAGACAATCAGAAATAATGGTATATTATTTTTATATCGTCTGTTGTATTTGATTAAATAGATCAATGAGCCTAATATATATTTTTGAGACTTCCACGGATACTTTCTATACAAAAAGCTATACGCGTTTCGCGGATTATCTCTATATTCAAATCCATTATAAGAATATCAACATTTGTGAACATTACAGTTCTAATAATGGATCTAAACTATCTAATGGAGATATTTCGCTAATAAACTATAGCTTCTATGTACAGTTGATGAGCCTTTCATAATTTTCTTTGTTGTATTATCGCGCTAAGTTAAAAGACAGTAACTGCCAAATAAAACTTTTCCTATTTACTATTTCCTATTTCAAATTGATAATTATTATCTTTATTTTATATCTTACTCTGCTTTTTAGAAATTTTGATTCTATAAATAGAATTATATACAATATATATATTGTTGTTAAAATTGTGTATAGAAAATGTTATTTGCTGTTTTATTTTATTATTACATTGTAAGCATTATATTTCTTGGATGTCATGTTACGTTATTAGCATTTTATAGAAACATAAATGTTTCTGAGATCGCAGATCGCGTAAACAGAATATTGTGATGAAGTGTAAAGTCAATGGTTTACATAGATGTATGCATATTATATGTATGCACACCCACACTCACATTCACATCCACACCCTCACCCATACGCACACGCACACACACACACACATATACATATATAGTTAAATAATACAAAGTAAAAGTATAGTCAATATTAAACCTAATGCATTGAAAGGAGAGTTACTGTAAGATTTTATAGGTACATATTATAATATATTTACAGGAAAATAAATTCAATGTAGAAAACTAATTAGGAATTGAATACGAGAAATTAATTTTATTATTTATATATATTGTAGTGCCAAACTAGAGGTAGCAATATAAATTTATTTTTAAAATATTTATTTTATTTTCTAAATAATAATTTAGAATTTAGATTTTTGTAGCGATGTAGAGATTTCGTTATTCCTTCATTAAATGATGTAATATGTTGGTTGCATAAAATTGTTTCTTAAATCTACAAAACTATAAAAGATAATGCGCAAATATTTGTATGAATATATATATAAGAAAGAATGTCTAATTTATTTTATCACAATTTAGTTATTATATAAACACATTTAAATAGAATTTGGACAAAAGGTCTGAAAAATTTTATGTGATAGGATTGTTTAAAATAAAAATGTTCGAGCTTCAAGTTCGGATAGTTCGTATAATTTGAATCAATAATCAAATTGTCTAATCCATTTTCAACATGATGATTTGATCATCAAGTAACCTCTTATTCCTCTCAATTTTTTTTGGCGCATTTAATATAGTTTAAGTGCATTATTAGATGAAATATAAAAAAGAATGAAAAAGAAGAAGAAGGAGAACTGCTCATATACTCTTTTTTGCAAGTTAATGTATGCATAAATAATATTAGCAAAGAAACGTCTAACATTATTTATCACAAAAATGATTACTATTGAAAATGCATTAAGGAATACCCTAAAATAATGTTAGTTTGTAGATTTAGAAATTATTTTAGAGATGAATTTTAAGAATTCATGAATCAAATATTCGTGATCAATTAAAAAACAGTTATAATGTTATTTATGTATGCAGTATAAGATTTATTAGTCCTTCGTAGACCATTTTCAAGAAAATTACATCACCTAATGAAAGTAAATTTGACGTAATGTGCTACAATTATAATTAGCGAGCTTTTCAGTAATCTTTCGTGCTACTCTCGTTTGTTGAAAAGATGTAGTCTCATAAAGAAATCTCTTATGCTTTTGTAATAAGCTCGAGAAAAATGATTCTAAACTTTTGGCAAGTATCTGTTTATATTAAAGATGTAAAGAAATGCTGCGCACAAAATACAAGTGTTTCTCGTTCTTTCGCGCGAAGAAGTATTCTTTTTAAAAAATACTATAAAAATGCATAATTACTCCTGTGAAGTCAATGTTGGATATAATAAGATAGTGTAAGAGATATACGTATCGTATATATGAATCGTCGCAAGATGTTGCACAAAAATTAGCATAATTACAAAGCGCACCTGCGCTTACTTGTATGTAAGTGCATTTGCATTTACAGTTAAGTTTGATTATTTTTAATTGGAATCGGAAACAAAGCGTATGCACATTATTAACAAGAAAACTACTAACTTTTTCAATGTCTAGCGATATGTATGACAAGTATATGTAAATTAGTAAGTCATGTCAAATGAATTCAGATGTAAAGCTCGTGTATTTTGCGTATCTCTGTTTCCGATATACTCAATTTTCATTTGCTTTAGGAAATTGTTTCAGATAAAGAAGAATGTCAAAAGTCGGTATGCATGTGTACAAGTGTTATGTATGGTATTATAAGTCAGTTATTATAAATTGTAACTTCGATATTGGTATCAAAAATATTTTTCTCGTATTCGTGAAAATGTGAATCGAAAAAATAATATGTTGGGATATGAAATCCGACTTTTTGTGTTCTTCAATTTAATAAATATAATTGCTATCAATCTCTCTCTCACATACAAACACACAAACACACACACACACACAGAGCGATAAAACTTTAGCTATAAACTATCACAAGAGATAAATATGTCAGTGCAAAAAAAACTATATACAATCAATTATACTGACAATGAACTTGAAGATTGATATACTATTATACAAAAAGATGCTAGTATTACTGTATCAGTCATAATTAAGTATTAATTTTTATTAAAAATATCTTTTTTGTATTTTTTATTACACAGAAAATCTCACGATGTTGCACAATCGATTCATTATAAAATTTTTAAATTATCTTTCTGTAAAATATCAGGACAATACAAGTGGTAAATCATTATTATAAATATTATGTTTTAATGACAACATAAGAGGATATAAAAAACAAACTTAATTAAAATAAAGGCTTACTGTTTCGAAGAAATAATAAAAATCCGCTGAATAATAAAAATATGATCGCGAATATTTTACGTTAGTAATCTTGAATATTTTAAAATTTTAATAAATATTAATTCTGACCTACATTCGGCAATAACAAAATTATTTTCATGATAACTGTTTTGTTTCTATATATATATCTTTGATATTATTAACGAAATATGTAATGTTTTTTACAAAAGTATGCGATTAAAATAAATAATCGCTAAATATTAAAAAAAATACTTGGTTATTATACATATATCATTCATATAATGTATACCTAATTGTTAAATCGCTAAATACAGGTACATATTACAAAGTGCTTTTAAAATGCTATTGATATAGCGAATTATTATTTTCAAGTGCGTATTAGCGTAACAATATAATTAACTTTACATAAATACTTTTATGTTGTTTTGCTGTTTTTATTTAATCAAAAGCTATTATCACATGTATTCACATGTACACACACACACACACACACACACACACACACACGCGCGCGCGCGCGCGCATATACACACACACACATAACGTGTAAAATTTAAATTATGCATCTTTAAATCTGCGGTGAAATATATAAACAAGAAGGAAATGTAAAAGAGGAACAGTGTAATAAGATCGAACATAAGATATTCTAAAGATAAATTTGTAATTTATATATATATATGATTAAATATACTTTTTTTGCAAACTCAGATATATTTTAACTTCAGCTTGCTTTTAGCGTAAATGTTTAAAGGAAGACAAATAGAATAGTAATGTGGGGGTCTTAATTGTAATTGCTTATTTGTGCTCGGTACAAATCCTAATCGTACAATCAGTGGTCAACGATATGTATATGTACAATTACACGCGTGACAGTTGTGCGCAATGCACAGGCAATTGCACGCAACATACACGTACATACATGTGTAAGAAATTTACAAGATTAATAGTGGATTAAAAAATATTTGCACACTCCGTCATTATTTGGGATAATTTTATACAGAGAATTAAGAAACATTATTTCTTTATTATGTACAAGATAAATATTCTCGTAAATATACATACTTTATAGCGACTTTTAATACTTATATAAAGTTATTGTTGTATTTAAAAAAGACGAATTGTGCAATTTTTTGTCCACTTTTAATCAACTATTATGCGCAACTAGTATATAGCGAATCTCTTATATAGCGAATGTTGCGTGTAGCGTAAAATGAGTAAGCTCATATTTGTATGTTGAATATATACCTGACATTGGCTACATAAATGTAGATACGTTTACACATCGTGTATTGCTGTGATTAATACATAGACTTAGGTGATGTTATACGTTAGACTACAATTAATATGAAACGAGATAAAGACAGTCAAAGCTGTCGACTGTTAGATGTGCATATATAATCGCATTTTTATTTGGAAAGTACATCCGTAGTCGTCCGTTTGTAATTTTACATTTCCATCAAGGCGCCTCTAGACGATATGGCCAATGTATACCACAACTTCGCACACATTCGCTAAATATTGATCTACATTCAATATGGATAATTATGTATGTCATGTATATGTATGATATTGCTCATGTTGACACACGTTGATCATATCGTCTGGAGGTATCTTTACACAAACATTTTGGGCGCGAAAAATTTGAAAACATTTAGAATTCTCTACTTCTGCAATAATTATCATCGATGTCTACCGATTATGTAACAACGATTGATGTTCAGCAAACATTTCATTGATCTTAAATTTCGAATGCCACATTGCTATTGTGTAATGATCGCACTCAAACAAAATTTTCTTTCGTCCATCGACAAGAATTTGTCTTTAAGAGCAAACGTATTCGTTGCAATTCGTTATCATTGTTCAATGATCTTTCACTGCGCGCGATTAACTTAACGCTAAAATGTATTGTAAACGATAATGATATTATCTTGAAGTCACCTATGATTTAAGTCATTTAAACATAATTAGGTTATCGAAGAAATAATTATTCGTTAGAGACATCATAATAAGAACATAGAAATTATTACGACTTTAATATAAGAAATTTACATAGAAAGAGAGACAATACTATTATTAACAAGGTCTCCATTCTGATGATAAAAGAATTTTTTGAAGTCAGAAGTATATAGAAAAATGTGAGGCAGTAAGACGTAAGCAATAAGCGAATCGACTAATTACAGTAGAAAACGTAAAATAACAACTTTAGATTCTCTACTGAGATTGGTCGATTCGCTTACTGCTTCCGTCTTACTATCTTACGTTTTTGTATGTGCCATATTATCTTCAAAAATACAAGTACGAATTTAAATTTTACATTACCATTAAGGCTTTTCTAGCTTAGTATAAAAACATTCGTAACGCAATATGTTACGTTAAATATTAATCATAAACTAAAACCTACGTAATAGTAAACCTACAACACATTAATGAAATCATAACATAATGTTAAATATTATGTTACGTACATTATGTTTTCTTTATATGTTATATAAAGCTTATTTACTATTACAGACTTCAGTATGTAACGTAACGCGTTAGGGCTGCCACAGACAAAATTTCTGTAACAGTAACCTTAAGACGTGAAATTAAGCCGATGAGCCAATCAAGATAACGGAAATAGAAATAACAGCAAATTTATCCATAAAGCGAGTTTCAACCAGTTAAAATTCGCTTTATTGCGAGATTATGGATAAGTTTACTGTTATTTCCATTTCTGTAGATTATGTAGATCTAGCAATATCCTAATTGACTCATCGGCTTAAGTTTACGTCTAACGGTCACTGTTGTGATGCGGAATTTTGTGTGCGGTAGCCCTTACGGATGTTCTTGTAGAGAATCTAAATCATGTCACCCTCGTACAAAAAATAGCAATTTCTTTTCTTTAAACAAATGTGACGCTAGATGATCAAATGTCAAGATGACTTCGAGATAATAGTAGAATCAATGCTTGCACTGCCTTTCCTATTCATTAGTGTAATATCAAATGTGGCGGTCTTTTTAGCGTGGACACTATGAAATATTATTGCGTATTGTTCTATCATGTATCTTAAAGAAGAAGTAGACAAAAAAGAAGATATGTCATTAATTGAACTTACTCTTGCTGGTCGAGAGTCGTAGTCTAACAAGATATTCAAAAAGACATATACGAGTTATTTAGACACTCTTGAGATGATATTATATAGTTAATGTAAAGAGAACTTACAGGCTCGTGGTTGCAGCAGTGCGTGAGCGAATTGATGCTTTAGAAATTAATTGAATCTTATGTACAGTTTAACTCTTAGTATTTCAAAGTATTACTAATTTCTGTTATTTTTTTCTATAGGAAAAAAGTCTTGATTCTATTTTTTTTCATTATATTTTTATAAATTATTAATACAAAAAATTAATTCTGAGCATATCTCCGTAGATGTAATCAAAATTGTAAAATATCGATAAATATGGTAATTGAAATATTATCTGCTATTATCTGTTTATACATATATAAATAATTTTAATGCTTATAATAGCTGTAAAGATTATATCATACTATGCATTGGAGATTGAAGATTGCGAATTGAATGTTAGAATTCGACCAATCAGATAATTTTAATTTTATTCTGATTAATTGAAAATCTGATCTTAAATTAATAATACCCAATTTGCGAAGTTTGCTACTTAATACTACCTGTTAATAATTATATGGCAACAAATTCATTTTAAAAATTATTACAAAATTAATTATATTCAAAATAAAATTTTTTTTTAAATCAAATTTTATTTGTTTTAATCAAGAAAACCATTAAGAATATTTATTATAGCGATATTAATCACTACGATTGCGTGACTGCATATGCCTGTTTGTTCACATATTTTTGCAGATTGGCTATAAATAAATTGTTATCGATTAAGAGGATATAAAAAAGTACAAAATGATAATTATTAGCAATAATGTGAACACTTAAAAACATATCCGGATACATCTGCAAATGAAAATTATCAAAAAACATTTATTGCATGCATCAAAAAGACTTACACACACACACACACACACACACACATACACGCGCACGCGCGCGTACGCACGCACACGCATACGCATACGCACACGCGCATATGTGTATACACACATACATATGTGTGTGTGTAATATAAGGCTTTTTTATTCATATATATATATATATATACATAGCTCTCGATGAATCAATTATTATCTATATATTTTCTTGAGCGCAATCTGCAAAAATAAAGAGGAGCACATAGAGCATCATATTATGCACGAGAATCATTGTGAGTTCGTAAACGCAAGTCGGATTGGTACAAAAATATTGTATTAAAAAGTGAAAATAATACATAATACATACACATATGTAAACACATACACACATAATAATAGTGTGTTGTAAGATGATATTATATACGCAGCCAGAAGATATAGCATGAATATTGATATATGATATATTTATGGAAAATTCATGTTGACAAATAAATTACGTATGAACAGTACATATATGTTTCTTCTTATTTAATAGTTTTTGCTTCAAATCATTTAATGATATACAGTGCGATCTATAAGTTTGGAAACTGATTTTTTTATGGTAGTAAAGGAAAAGTTCCTAATATGAGAAATATGGCAAATATTGGAAGTGTGAGCAAAATTAAAAAAAATAATAGGGCATTTTAAAGGAAATTTAATAAGCTTTAAGATACTGTGATGGAAAATTTAATTCAAATATTATTTTCTGAAAATTAAAGAAATGTAAAAAGTGAGCAAAGTCAAAAAATTGTTCTCATAATATCTCGAGAAATCGATAATAAAGCGCAAAGTACATCAGTATTTTAATTAAAAAATTTTATTTAATTTTTCTAAAATACAAACAAACCAATGTGCGTGCAAAATGAGCATGCGATATCTACATTGTACCCAGGACTCGTTTTCAGGTAGTTGGAACCAAGCATTTCAAAAACAGGCACTTGATGTTCATTCCGATTATCTTTTTTATTATTGTACAATAACATTCATACTTCAGCAGCGTTTTTTAGGGAGTTTCATAATTTTTTATTGAGTATCTTGTCCTGCAGCTTACTCTGCATTCATGGCATGCATGGCAAGATCCGCCACATTCTTCGCCCCTTTCATCTTAATGTGAAACATTTATTTATTAATAATGTTACATCAAGAATAATTTCTTTAATATGTAATATTATTTAATAAATATATTGTTGCAGAACTTTTCTTCCTCTCAAAGCAAGTTTGTCAATTATAGCTTATAATAAAAATAATAAATCCGTTTAAATATATAATTATAAATAAAACATATATGCTAGATAGTTCCGCTTAATAATTAAAAAAAAAAATTTACAGAAGAAATTTATAAAAATAAAATCTTAAAAAACTACAAGAGAGAAAGAGAGAGAGAGAAAGAGAGAGAGAAAATTTTCCATATTTTGTTAAATCGAATAAAACAAATTCTAACTGCAACACTCTAGAGCTTTAACTGTAAAAATTGCTTACACGAAATCCATTTAAAACAGTGGATTAGCTTCACCAATTACATCGGTTTCAGAAAGAGCTTTTGCTTTCGCTTTGGATGCATCCATGATTGCCATAATGAAGATTATGCCAAAAACGAACGACAGGTATGACAGTCGCAACTTTTAATATTTATTAAGGTTCAAGTCATGTTCACCTATATATACGTTTCTGATTTGTCAGCAATGTGTAGAGCTTATATAGCACAAGAAATGAGATCTAAACATGGTTTTCGTGTTTAACATACGAAAGTATTTATATTTTATATTGCAATGATGTTCAATATACATACATAAATATTACACACATAATTATAACATTTTTATCTTATTCAAGAAAAATAGGAGATTAAAATAAATAACATAAAAAATTAGATATACAAAATTAGATTAAACTGTAGAATATGATGAACTATGTATAATACATATACTGTATTTAAAAATAGTATAAATTCGAAACTATAAAAAATAGCATTGCTAGTTCTAGAAGATAAAATAATAATCATATTATTTAAAAAATATTTTAAAACTAACGTGGTTCTAATATTAACACATATAAAAAATAAGAGCATAAAAAACCACAGCACAAGTTATAGTTTGTGATATTTAATTATTATTACATTCATTAAAACATTAAACGTTTCGGCCACAATCTGGCCATCTTCAGTAATTCAATAATATTCTTAAAACGCAGAGTTACATCTAGTTGACATTAAATTCAACAGTCGAGAGTTGTAATTAAATAAACATGTTCTTTTGTATGTGAAGATGCTTCATGCAGTAATGTTACACGGTCAATTGTCATATCAAGAAAAGTGTAGAACAAGAATTTCCTGATTCTAAATGAAATTATATATATTTTAAAATCTTCTAGTCAGAATATAAAGAAAAAGAATCATTACCTGTTTTA
>NW_011627829.1:76876-155188 GCF_000204515.1 Acromyrmex echinatior
AGGAAATTAAAAACTCGGATTAAAGAACATAAGGCTGATATAAGAAAACCTTCTTCCGAAATTTCTGTGGTCTCACGTCACCGTATGAATGAGATGCATGAATTAGATTGGGATAATATAAGAATTTTAGATAGAGAACAATCTTTAGCGAAAAGAAGAATTTCGGAAATGATACATATAAAAAAACAATCAAGTGGTATCAATAAGCAAAGTGACATGGAAGGTTTGCCTGAGGTTTATTTTCCTCTTCTAAAAAAGGATGTCTCTTTCTGTTAATAAACAATTCTAGAACTTTCTAAAAATTTTGACTCAGATATATAAATAGTGGTAAAATATATGATAGGACAAATAACAACACATAATGTCACGACAAAATTCTAACTGTGTAAAAGAAATATTCGAGATTCATCGTTTGGTTTTTTTGCTGTAAAACAGGTAATGATTCTTTTTCTTTATATTCTGACTAGAAGATTTTAAAATATATATAATTTCATTTAGAATCAGGAAATTCTTGTTCTACACTTTTCTTGATATGACAATTGACCGTGTAACATTACTGCATGAAGCATCTTCACATACAAAAGAACATGTTTATTTAATTACAACTCTCGACTGTTGAATTTAATGTCAACTAGATGTAACTCTGCGTTTTAAGAATATTATTGAATTACTGAAGATGGCCAGATTGTGGCCGAAACGTTTAATGTTTTAATGAATGTAATAATAATTAAATATCACAAACTATAACTTGTGCTGTGGTTTTTTATGCTCTTATTTTTTATACATATTATTTAAGTCAGAATTACTGTCTTTCGAGTAAATGGATGCTTTGGACTTGCTTCTTCAGCAACTTATTATATAAATTTTTACATTTAGATATTAAAATATTATTCCATCGCATATATTTAACATTCGGTAATTTAGTGATGAGACCAATTTTGCTATTAATTTTTCTTTCATGGAAATTTTAACAAACATTATTTATTATAGCTCGGAAGCGATAGTGACTGATATCAATGCAAATTGCAAATACGGCAGTTGTATGGAAAAAAAACATGTTTCATGGAACCTTCATAGAGCAAAAATTATTTCAATAATTCATGAATTCGAAATTTGAGCTGCACTGTTAAATTTATAGTGTCAAATTTAACCCTTAAACACACACGGGATTAATTAGACAAGCATGAAAAAGTGTATACTATCTTAGAGTTTTTGCTTAGACAATTTGTTTGGATACACCTCAAAAATCTTTTAAAAGAAGATGTAAGTGTAGTTACAGTGAAATTTTACTGTAAATATATTTAAAAAAAATTAGTTAAAAAATTTAAGTTATATCCTCTTTTTAAAATAAACCGTATATTTCTTTTAATTTTTAATATTTTTCGCTAAAAATTTAGGGTTGTACTCCTTTTTTAGATAAAGCTAAGTTTGATACTGGACATTCTAAAAAAGGTATTTATTTTGCGAAATAAATGATATATTGTTTTATTTTGTGTATAATATTTCAGAAACAAATAAATATAATACAGAAATATATAATAGAGAAATACAATATAATACGTAGAATTAAAATTTATATTTGTTTAATATAAGATAATATTGTATATATATATTATTGTTGTAGTCCATATTTTAGAAAGTCTTATAGTTTATGTGCATATTGTCTTATTATGTGTATATTGCCTCGTATTGTTATATGTATTTCTTAGGAAACTTTTAATGCTTCTTCACAAATTCCTTCTTCATGTAGAAGTTTTCTTCTTCCTTAGGAAAGTTTGGATAAAACTTGTTCCTAGATTCTTTCTGAAATATTTATTCATTATATATAAATAATAATAATAATATATTATATTATAAAAATTGTCGATTTTTTAAATATCTAATATTTAATAAATATATTGTTGGAGAACTTTTTTTTCAAGCAGATTTAGCCATAAAAAAGAAATAATTCCGTTTATATTATAATTAAAACATACACAAGATATTTTCGATTAATAATTTTAAAAAATATGTGCTGAATAGAAAATTTTCCATATTTTGCTAAATCGGAAAAACGCATTTTAACTACGACATTATAGAAGTTTAACTATAAAAATTGCTTATCCAATCTTTTTCTGTATCGGGTTTAGAAAGACCTTTTTCTTTCGATTCGGATGCATCCATGATCGTCATAACGAAAATTATAGCAAGAACCAATACCGATAGATATGACATTTTTAAATATTTATTAAAATTCAAGTTATTTTCACGTGTACTTGTATGTATGTTTCTGATTTGTCGACGACGTGTAGAGTTTATATAGCACAAGAAATGCAATGTAGTTGTGGTTTTCGTGTCTAACATGGAAGTACTTACATGTTATATTGCAATAATGTTATATATATATACAAAAATATTACAATGCATAATCTCTCAAAACATTTTTATCTTTTATGAGAAAAATATGAAATATTAAAATAAATAATATAGAAAATTACATTCAGAAAATTATTAAACTGTAGAATATAACACACATTATGTAATACATATATTGTGTGTGTATATATATATATATATATATATGTGTGTGTGTGTGTGTGTGTGTGTATTATCTCTATAAACAGCACAAATTTTGTAACTAATAAAGCAGCGTTACTATTTCTAAAAAATAAAATCATATCATTTAAATGAGAATGACTATCTTCTGAGTAAATAGATATTTTAGGTTTCTTGATAACGATTTATTATGTAGATTTCTACATTCCAACATTATAGTATTATTCCGTCGCATACAATTTTAATATTTGGTAATTAAAAAATTTAGTAACGAGATCAATTTTGCTGTTGATTTTTCTTTAATGGCAATTTTAACAACTAATTTTAACAATTATTTATTATAATTAGGAAGCGATAATGAATGATAATATCAATGCAAATTGCGAACGCGGCAGTTATATACCTGAAAAAGAATATTTAGTATCCATAGAGCAAGTATTCAATGGTTCATGAATTCGAGATTTGCATTATTATAATTTCTGATCGGACTTGCCGATTGCATTAGCGCTAGGAAAGGCGTGTGCTTCTACTTCGAATGCGTGCATGATCGTCACAAAAATTAATTACAATAATTAGTCAAAAATTAGTCACAATAATTAATAAAAGCAATCGATAAATAAAGCAATCGCGTTTTGTATTATTTATTAAAGTTTAGGAAATATTGATATGTAAGTTTGTGATTTATTGCAGACGCGTAGAAATGCAATTTAGATTGTTTTCGAGTTTAACAGATACCTACGTTTTCTTATATTGTACTTCATACATTTATTATATATACATAATTAAATATCATATTTTGAACCATGAGAACATTTTCATTTTATGCGTGAAGTATATAAAGATAAAAAAAAATGATAAAGACTATAAACCTGAAATAATCTCGATGATAATAACTAATACGTAAAGTATGACTCAAATACATACACAGTATACGTGTTAGTTCTTAAAGTAATATTAACAATAGAAAAACTGTATTACTATTTTCTGAAGAGATAAACTTATGTTCTTCAAGTCGAAATGTTCGTTCGATTAGATAGATATGTATTTGATTTAATATTGACTCACTGTATTTCCTGTTGATTATAGCATCATTTCGTTTTAATGTAATTTTAATGGATAAAAATGAAGATTAGGGACTTAGCTACATCCAGTAGTCTCGATCTATGTTAGTATGTGTTACATATTTTTAAAATATACAATTTTTATTTAATTTTCCTTACCAACATTTAAATGCAATCATTTTCTATAATTACTTAATGATTATTAATCAACGCAATAAATATTCTTGATCAACTAAATATGTCGAAATATTTATTTAAAACACTTTTTTGAATAATATCGCTTTAATACTGTTAAATATTATCGAATATGTATGTCTCTTATATAGTACACATCACATTACATTTTTTGTCAATTTAAATATGATCTATACATTACTGTTATCGAATTGACTTAAGGTAACATGATTGATTCAAGCAACGGGGAAATGAAATATATCCGTCGTTTAAAAATTTGTAATACACATTAAACACAATATTTAGCGTATATTTTCTGTGCAGACAGTTTATAACATTTTGTAATGGTTGACCTAAAGCACGACTTTCGAAATATGACACTGCTTAAGATCACATTCACGCTATCCATTCGTTCACCGACAGTCGAGCAAACAGATAGCAGCGCGAACAATTTCATGTACCGAAACAATTTATAAATGATTAGAAATTGCACAACAGTTGCCTGCAATAATTAATTAATCACTTCTTTTAATCAACGATATAAGCAATGAGTATTTATCGAAGCGATTATTCTGCAATGAATAATACTCATTACATTGAAATTGACGTAAATTGGTAATGGGAGTTAAAAATATTACCACCTTATTAGAATGTTTATTTTATATTTATTACATTAAAGATATTTAAGTGAAAATTGTTCTTTCAAAGATTTTTTGAATATATCGTACCATATATTAATAGATAATATTTCGCTGAAACATGTCGTATTTGATATTGGCAGTGCAGTGGAAAGCTTCGTGCGATCGTCGTATTCAATACCGGCGGTGCTATGGAAGGTTTCGCGTGATCGTTAGGCAAGTTACTGCTAAAATAAGTCTGTAGTCGGTATTGAAGAATACATAATAATCATTTATACTATCCGTAGCATGAAATTCCATAAGTATCTGGATATTTTGTCAGCGTAAAATTTCTGGATATTGAATGTATTATCCACTGTTAAAAAAATATCGAATTTAATATAAATCACATATCCCTAACTTTCATATCCTAACTTTCTACTCAAATTCTCTGGTTAATTTAACACAAGATGAATATGTTAGAAGGTTACTCAAAAATTATATAAAAGAAAAAAATACAAAAAAGGTACATCAGAGTTTGTAAATAAACTATAGAAGCACATTTTTTTAGTAAAATTAATTTATGATATGTTATAAATTAATCCATAATATTTTCATTCATCTTAGAATTTACATTTTAAAACACATTATTTTTATATTACTTGTTCACTTACTCATAAATTGTAACATTTTGATATTAAGACACATTGAATATTAATTTAATCCTTAAATAACATAATTATATTACGTTAAATTAACACTTTAATATGTTAAAAAATTTAACACAAACGATTAACGAGAATATGAGTGGGTCATTTCCAATGCAAATACATAACGTTTTAACTGTATAAAGACTAATGCTTATCATGGTCCTGTTCTTTATGGTTGAACTTTTTCACCAGTTCATCTTTCTTTCCTTTCTTTCCTCTTGGAGAGAAAAGGAAAACAGATGAACTGGTGCAAAAGTTCAGCCAAAGAGAACAGGTCACATGGTAGGCATGCCATAGAATCGGCCAAGGATCGGCCTCACCGACTGCATTAGATTCGGGAACGGCGTTTACTTTCACTGCGTGCATGATCGCCGTAACAAAAGCCAAGGATAGAAATGATAGTCGCATCCTTTAATGTTTATTAAAACTCAATCAGTAATAGTCTGTACACTGTTAGAAATGTAACCACGAGCTTCATCTACATGCAAATGAAGCTCGTGGTTATGAATGAAATTAAAAGTAATGAATGATTTAACTGAAAATTAAGTTACAGTAATTACTTAAATGTAATGAATGTGTACATTAAATTTATGAAATTAAATCTATTAATGTATTTGTAAATTTTATGAAAAGTAATTAAATTTCATATATTTTCATGAAAAATATATTAAATTTTATGTACATATACACAAATATATACTTTTTAGTTATAAATATATTAAATTTAATATAATGTCATGAAATTAAGTTCAAATTGTGTAACTTAAAAGTTAATGAAATTTTAAAACATTTCTAACAGTGTAGGCTTGTAACTTGTTAGCGACGCATAGCGCTTATATAGGAATACTAGAAATGGAATTTCGAGTTTAATGGATACTTACATTTTGGATTATTCTTTTTATATTTAACATATACATAAAATCATACATTTTGAATCATAAAAATATTTTTATGCACGAAATATATAAAGTTGCAGGAACGACAAAGGAAAAATTACAAATTCGAAGCGAAACGAATACAGGTTCGTAACGATTAATATATGTAAAATATGACAATATATTTAATACACATATTATAATAGTTTAAAAAAAATAAACTATAAAAATATTGTATTGCTATTTTCAAAAGATAAAGTTGTATATCCTTCAAGTCAAAATGTTCTTCCGAGTAGATAGATTATCTATTTACTTTTGATATTGACGTATTACATTCCAACATATCGATATCATACCATTTCGTTGTACTATGTATGTTGTATCATGTACTTAACGTACGGATAAATAATAAAGAACTGAACGATGAAATCAATATTGATTGCGATCGTTATTCAACACAACATAAAAGTTACAGTGACTGCGAATGACACATATGAATATGGCAGTTAATATTTCAAAAATGTATATCGTATCTCAAAATATCACCAAAAATATAAGAATTTCATAGAGACATAGATCACAGATTATTCCATTATTAAATATCTGTGTCTAAGTATCTGTGTAAATCTTATATGTGTATGTGTGTGTGAGCACAGTTCTTTTATTGAATTAAAAGTCATTTCTTATTGGTTTAAGTTATTTAATTTTTTCGAATGCCTTAATTGTTATATAAGATTTTGTAATACTTGATTGCAAATGACAAAACATCATTATTAATCAAATTAAATTTTTGTATATATTAATAAAATTTTAATAAGTATTTGTTCAAAAATTCATTGGAATTGAGGTACTCGCTTAAAAGTTATACGTATATATCTAAAACTGCAGTAAAATATGGTAATAATATGATCATAATGCTGCATAAATCACTATAAGTTATTTGTTTTTTTTTTTTGCAAATTGATTTCAAAGCGTATTTAAAATTAAAATTTTTTGGCTAATATACCTTTAGCATTGTATATATAGCCAAAATATTTTTAAAAAGAATGTCGGTCGTAAAATTATTATGAAAGTATAAAGATTTATAAAATAAAATCGTTAAGGAATAGGAAAAGTGAGAAAAACAATTTTTTATATAAATTATGACTACAAATAGTATAAATTAATTTGTTCCCATGATAAATTGTCATTAATGGATAGAATGAATAAACAAGTTGATAACAAAATATTTTTTCAATAATTTATTTTTTAAATTATTTATATGTTTAATGACTTTTTTATTTAAAAGTAATATTACAGATATATGTTTATATGTTTGTGAATTTGTACAAAATTTTTATTACAAAAGATGGTATAATAAAACTTAACACGCATAGTATATTTACCAATTATTGGTACAGGATACCAGGTAAATCGCTCGATAAATACGTTACATCAGCATGGTAAACTGATCTATGATAAGGCAATGATAAAATATATAATAGATATCGAAAAATATAAAGTATCATGATAATCAAAAAAATATTTGTTTTGAAAGAGATGTATACATATTATTATTAATTGAAAATATAAATATTTATTCTCAAAGTATTTAATTTCACCAATATGATAAATGACTTCTTTATTTACAGATAGTAAAAATGTATATTCATAATTCATTTTTATTTTTGGACCAAAGTATTAATTTATTTTAAAATAATTTATTTCATTGTAATAAATGTATAAGTTTTAATCTAAAGTGTATATTTTTATATGTAATATGTATGTGTAATATGTATTTTATCTAATTAAAATATTTTTTGTATAAACAAAAATAAAATATATTCAATCAGTATTATCTATTATTATAATAGGACATCAAAAAACACTCATTTTTCGATTTTTAAATTTATGTCTTTAATTGTTAAATACATTATTGTTAAATTGTCGAGTTACGGAATAATCATAATAGCAAATTAAACATGTGTATCATTTAACGACGTTCAATGAAATGCCATCGTTCTAATCCGTACATGATTACACACCATCTTGCGTCCATATCCTACGCGATATGATGCGTAGGATACGGATTAAAGGGTTCCATTCATGCGAAGCTGAGCCTTGCATGAGCGTGTTTTGCCGAACGAACGATGCGCAAGATCGGATTTGTTAGCGATTTGAAATTTATCTGCGGAAAATCTGTCCCCTCTCTTAATCATTTTAAGATAGTTCTCGATGAAGAATTGCATGATATGAAATGATACTCGGCTACTTGTCATTAAGCTAAGCTGAAATATAAAGATTTCCACGGTGATAATCGAGTTACATTTTTATAGACACATATACGTGTTGACTAGATTACTATAAAATTAGATACAATCTTTTTATAATTCCAACTGTCTTAGAAAACAATTTATTAAACATTATTTATATTAATGCACTCTGAAGATTTCTAATATATTTTACGTTATTTTGTAACATAATTCAACTACTTTATTTATTATTTTCAGGTGCATGATATTCGATATTATATTTTATCTTTTCTCATAATGACAAAATATTTTACATTGCTTCGCCATAGCTACACCATTATTAAAATCATGTGCTACGATCGCGAGTAGATTTATGTATGAACGGTGTATTTCCTCGATGCGATGCCTAATTTAAGAGATAGAAAAGGCTTCGAGCTCGGAAAATGCAACGAGACGCAGGAATAAATGATCGCAGGAGCGGGCCAATAAATAACTGTTTATTAACGTGCTAATGCTTCACGTGAAATTAACAGAGGCGAACAAGCCATGCAAGAAAAGATGATAGAGGGGGGGGGGGATGGAGAGAGGGAACGCCACGATGATACAGGGAAAGGAGAGGGACGGGAGAGCTGGTGCAAACTCGAAGTCTTAAATGAGCCCGGCGCACGCTGCGGTTCTAATTAAAACAAACACGATTATAAGTTTTCAACCTGAATTTATAATCACGGCCGACGTGCGTCGACCTTTTAACGAACTTTACGGCGTCCGACGTTTCGTTTTCTTCGGTACGTAACGAGCGGCCCTCAAGAAACCAACAATATTGAGATTCAAGTATTCTTCAACATCACCGTTTCCAGCTTTATTCCGACATTATCGTCTCGTGCCTAACATGTTTCCCGATGTAGAATAAATATGATAAGCTCTCCCCCTCAATATGATCGACCTGTGTGCCATATCGACTCGAATCTTTAATCGGTCTGCTTCTCGGTTGGATATCCTAAGTCGTTTCGTTGCTGATCTTCTGTACGTATTATAATATTTTTTATCGGCCTTAATGGACGAAGAATGAAATCCAAATATCGGCGATTATCAGGACTCGGAGAATCGGTGCAACGATTACATCAGCATTTAAGCACCCGCTGCGTGATCCCGTCTTAAGCTAAGCTTAAGATCGTACGTGTGCGGCGGGGCGTTTAGTCCTCTATCTGTTTGCATCCACGTGTACTGGCTCGTTTCACCCTCGCGATACTTTACCTTTGTGATTCTCTCCTAACATCTTACTGACGATTTTCTACGTGACAAAAAGTCTACAGCTACTGAAAATTTTTTTACCGAGTACTTTGTTAATATATGAAAGCAGTTTGTTGTGCAGTTTAACAGTTGTTAACAATTGTTAACAGTTGTTCTTCGTCTAATGTAAATTTTTATCTAGTTCAGAGAGATTATAAATTATATGAATCATAAATATAGCCGAGAAAATGAAAATTAAAAATATTGTATAAAAAAAGCATTTAAGTGAATGTCAAGTCACTAAAAATTACTAAGTTCTTTAATATACAGAGTATTTGGTAATAAATATATTATTTAATATCAAATTAAAAAAAAAACAAATAACATATAACAATAAAGTTTCGATCATACATTTTTTATAGCCGTTATATCTTTGTCACGAATCTTTTTAGGATGCAAATACTTGAATTTAGGGGCAGACATGCTTTTTAAAAAGAAGGAAAGAAAAGAAAATCAATGATTCATGAAAAAAGGCTTGACTTTTTAGAAATGACTGAAATGACTTTTTAGAAATAGTTAACGTACAGGAAAACCTCGTCCTTTTTTTGGACAGTTTTACGGTATTTATTATTAAGAAAGTAGTAATCGAACAAACAAATTATCTCGTAAATATTTTCCCATACAGTACAGGTCTTCAAACTCCAAAAGATTTCTTTGAATGTCCCAATGACGTTTCCAGAATAGGTCTCTCGGATAACGTATGTTGGGTTACTATATATTTATTGTATATTTTTTACTTTCACATTGCACAACTTGAAAGAATTGAGTATATATTTCCGAGAAAAAGGAAAAAATTCAAAAATGAAAGGAAGTATGTTTTTGTTAGTAAGTTTTCTTCAATTTAGCTATAATATATTTAATATGATTTAGCATGTTGCCTTAACCCTTTCAAATTTAGTATTAAATTTAATATTAAGAGATAATATCCTACATCCTTGTTGTTGGACGGCTCCGAAAAAAATGGTTCGAGCTGGTTGTCGTATTTTCTTCTTTAATTACAAAGTTATTATCGCTCCACAAACTCAACGCGAACGTACATCATGAAATTAACAACGCGGCGCTGTGGATAACTGAGCGGGCTTTATTAATTTATCGTGTTCGCTGTATATTACACGAGGCAGTGAGCAGAATCAAGGAAAAAGAAAGAAGTAGAGGGCGGCAAATCAAGGGGAAAGATAGACGGAAATGCGTTGATGCTGGAAAACTTGGCTTTTTTAATTATTGTATAATTAAAATTTCTTTGCCCTGCGACCATTACTGTACTTAAGAGAGAGATTAAGTACTTTTCATCCTTTCATAATTCCGCTCTCCTATAAAGATTCAATTAACATACTGCAGAGATACACATCTGACTTTGTTAGAGAGATTAATGTTACAAAGATTAATATGAACATCGATTAAACTATTAACGTATTTTCAATATGAAAATTAAAAGATTTAATACATGGAATATCTTGTTTATTTCTTTCTGTAATTTTCTCTTTAGTAAAATTTTTTTAAGATGTAATTTCTTTTCGCAAACAACTAATTGCTCTTTCAGTTTAAAGTCTTGTAAATTAAAATATGTTATGTTCATTTTCTTTAATATAGAGAAAAACGCAAATATATATATTATATATATATTATATATTTGCAAATATACATATATGTATTTGCATTTTCTTTCAGAAAATTAATTTTTAAATAATTTCTTAAAATTTTTAAGTTTTGTTGATCAAAAAAATTAAATTAGTTCATCATGATCATTATCAATAAAGAAAAATAGAAATCGCAGAAAAACTATTCACAATGAAAATATTAAGAAACGATACAAAAGTTAGAAAATATCCGTTCTTTTGTATATTTATTCATCATATATATATATTAATAATGTTATTTTGTTTAATGATGAGGGAAGAGTACAGGAACCTTATCTCGTGAATAACCGTTGCTAATAACGATCAGGGTAACGACTCTTTTACAATACACCCTAATTCACTGGCGGCTAGATAAGTCTGTTATCCGCGATGATCAAGTTTGCTAGGGGATGTACTCGATTACCACTCAATTGGTCCGACCACTTTACTCGAACTGTAACTCCCCGTATCATCCGTAAGAGTAGCGCCTCCATGAGATGGAGATGAAAAAGCCCGCATATCGTCAATGAATTCGATCGAGAAAATCATCTATTTTGAAAATACAATTACCGAAAGAATATATTGACGGTTATGAATTATTCAGCATCGTTATATGTATTTTACATAATGGCAACTGTCGTATAAGAACACAATAAGAATTATCGTAGAGCAATTGTGTGCCACCTCTTAAATATCAAGATTGATAAAATTAAAGAAATTAACTTTCAAAATTATTATTAAAAATATTATTATTAATAACTAATACTATTATTAAAAATTTATTTTTAAAAATTTTCATAAATTTACATTTTATGTAAATTTATATATTTTTATAGAATTTATAAATGTAACAATTTGTTTCTTTTTTTAACATAATTTTTTGAAATTATGCTATTTACGAAACAGAGTCATTAATTAATCTTAGATTTGTTGAGAGGTCTAAGAAGTGGAAAATTAGGATGGAAAAAACAATAAGATCAAACGAAGCGAGACGAAATCTTTTCATCAGAAAGGAGAGATTGAATGAATCATTTTTTTGAACGAGAAAAAATGGCTTGGATGAGAAATTAAGGTAATTTCATGGCCAAAATTGAAGTTAACGAGCCTTTCATCATCCTATTCCATTTTATATTGGAAAAACTTATAGAAATTGTTGACATGCAACAATTCACGTATATTTATTCCGTGTTTGTTAATAACTCCTTTGATGCGATCGTAAATTATGATTGCAAAGTGTAAAGATAAACATCGATCCGCCCAACGATTTCGGAAGGAGTGGAAGGGATAAATTACGGATCTGTGGGCGCAGGGATAAGGTCAAATTTAAAACTAACGTATAATTTACCAGTGGCCAACCGCTAACCTGCTTCGGCGTGGTTAGCCCCCGCAACTATAACATCCCGGTGGATAATGAGTCGAGGTCGAAGGGGCATCTCAGGATTATGATAGCTTATACTTTGGTAGGCGGAGAGGACTCCCGTTTAAGCAGTAATTAAGCCTCGCCACGCCCTCGGTCACGCTTCTTCGTGGCTCGCGAGCCCGCGAACGCACAGGTATGTGTTCGTAAATTATCCTCATAGCAAGCTCGAAGAAACGGGTCGACCGCTGATGGATGATGAGCGACGTGGAGAACGATAAGGCGATTCGACGTGATCGTATATAAATCAAACACAACTCTATTTTAAGAAAAAGATCATAGTTAACGATTACATATTTATAATAAATATTTATCTAATAGTTATATCACAATATTCGCTGTTTTTCCACATAACGCTGCGTAAGCAACGTTGCTCGGATTACATCATGTCTGTGAAAATGATCTTAAATTGAGGATCCTAAAAAGTTCACTTCGTCGCGTGATATACGTTTAATTCGTGTCCAGTTACTCTTAGAAAAAAGAGGCTACGGAACAGCGTACGCGAGTCGCGTACGCGAACGTAATTTTCGAAGGCACGCGAAGAGGAAAAGAAGCAACCCAGGCATGGAGGAGCCCGGGGGTAAAGCAGGAGGTACCGAACTAGAGATCGACCCCTGGTGCTCGCGGTGGGACGCCATCTTATTTATTGTTTTAATTATATCAGAATATATCGTTAGAACCCGTCACGACGCGCCACGCAGCCGAATACGCGAGATTTATGCGATCGAAACGACTCCATCGCCCCCGCCGGTCCACCACCACTATTACATTCCTCTCGCCTGTGTGCATCGTGCTCTACTCTAAGTCGTCTCTTTTACCAGGAGGAGGCCCGCCATCCCGCCGAAGTATCCAAATGCGTGTGTTGACACGCATAATTTGTTGTTCGCGACTGAAGTAAATGAATTACAAGTTCGCAATCGTGCGGATTCGTTTCGTGAGTCTCGACTAGGTGTTATCGCTCTTATAGAAACAGGTCGATCGTTTCGATAAAAAGGAGCGAACAAGAAAAGATTAAATCTTCTGGTTAAAAAGTAATCCAGATATTAAAATAATGGTGTTAAAAATGCCGAGATGTAAATCTATTTTTATGCAAATCTTTTATGAATTGTAAAGTTTTATTTAATTTATTCTTCTTATTTAGATTTTAAATAAGATTTTATTTAACTTATTATTAAGTCTATTAATAGGTATATACATAAAAAAAATTGAGTTTAGTTTATTTAAATTATTATTACTTATTATATTTCTTTAATTAAAGATATTAAATATTATAACAAACTTATAAAATCAAGTTTAATCAAGTCTTTTATTTTCTTTTTTTTTTAAGTTCTATTTTAACATTAACAACTATTAATTATAAATCAAATTCAAAAGATGTAGTTTTTTAACATTGATAACATATATTATAAATTATAAATATAATTATTATTTTTAGAAAAATTTAGCATTAAAAAATTTTCAGTTAAAATTCATTTAGATACAAAAACACAAAAATTAATCATCTATAAAATTAGACAGTAACTCTTGACACAATTGCAATTCCATTTTTCCTTATTGGTTTTCGGTACATGATAGTGTCCGTAATTTTTATTTTGTCCAATTGCAAAAAAATATCAATGAATATTTAGCACTCGCATTCAGAAAGAATAGATGGAAATAGGTATTTTGCATAGGATTACAAAAACGGTCGTACAGGGTGCTTAAAGATTTGCCTACCAAATTGCTACTTATTACCAGTGGGTTGCTACATTGTCCTTAGACTCACCCCAGTGAACCAGTTGCAGTGCATTACAAAACCGTTTGATGCATTCAGAGGTACTGAATTCAGAAGCACGATCTGTCGATTTATTTAACACCTTTACGCATATGGAACGTGTACGTAGTTATACGCCTATCACAGGCAAATATATCTATCATTCACCAATTATGACATGACATCAGAATCCTCTTCCAAAGCTATCATATTCACAATAGCGTTCACATTACACAGAGAGTATATCATGGAAGAAGGAAAACAAAGCGCGTATGTTGATCATTCGTACGTCTACGTATAGAATGGACTAGCTTTATACACTGCGAAAGAGCTGAGAGAGAGAGAGGGAGAGAGAGAGAGAGAGAGAGAGAGAGAGAGAGAGAGAGAGAGAGAGAGACGCGCATCCCAATCTGTTCATTGAGTTCCAACTCTTTGAACGGACGATCCTTTATTTCCTCTCGTCTCCCATTATTTCTCTCTACGAGAAGCAGGCGGCGTCTGGGCGCGCGCCCGCTGGTATGTCTGGCATTTTCGACTGGCGCGTCGCTTCCAGCGAAACAGTTGTCCATACAATTCTTAGTTTCGATGACGAATGCGCGTCTTCTTGATCAAAAGTGTGAATTTGCGTCGTCTAGGCCGACAATTTTATTAATAAAAAATCAGAATAACGCAAAATCGATCTCTTCGACATAAACAATTATACCAATCATGTTCGATTAGAAATCTGGGACCTATGGGAATGGACAATATTTTGCCGATTCCGTACACGCGACCATGGAGATTCCTATCTACGGTTGATAAATTACTGTCCCTACTCGATCCTCAGCTCTCTTCCCACCTACCTTCGATCGAGAAAGGTCCCTTTCGCGTCCAGGATACGTCGGGGTCTCTCCTTCACAGTCCCGATGCAGCCCCCGGGCATCCAGGCTCACCTTAATATTAATTTGCCCCTCCATTGTCCACTTTTATTACTCACATATCTTACCGATTTTTACTTTTATTGTTCTCCCGTACATCGGACCTGTCGCCTTTCGTGAGTCCTCTGCCTCGACTTATGTCTGATATTTTCAAGACCATCGCCACGAATACGCAAGTAAGAAGGACCACTAATATGCTCGAGGTTCGTGTATTTTATAATATTTATGTATATACAACTTAATTATATAAATTCCCACGTGCTCAAAGAGATCCTTATCTTATCCGAATGCAATGTTTTTATTGCTTATTACATAGGATATTATATAAAATCAATTTCTGGATATCAATTTCCAAAAAAGAAAAAGTATATGTCATATACTTATATAAATATATATTTAATACATATGTATTTATTAATAATGACTTATGTATATTGATATTTATATTGATAAATCATTCGTTTAAAGAAAAGTATACTTTTTCTTACTTTGTAATATCAGTATAATTTTATTTTGTAGTTTTATTAGAAAAATGTTTTCAATAAAATCAAATAATATAACGTTCAATAATTCAAATATTTATTTGAAGATCAAGATGAGAATTTGTTAAAAGTATTTGAAAGTAAAGTTTAAATTAAAAGATTAAATTAAATTAAAATTAAAATTATTCTAAGAAATCGTGATCGATTTCAAGTTTAAATAATTTATATAAAGTCGATCTTCTTTCCATCAATTCATTTGAAAAAAACATTAAAGAAAACTTGAACAAAAAAATGTTTATTGCAAATAGAAAATCAACAATTTTATTTGCTTCGTTTTGATTTTCGGACCCAATTTGATAAACTCAAACAATTCGAATGTATCTTGATGTTCAAAGAGTTTAAACAAGTTTGAAGTTAAATTAATCTCGAATTATTTAAAATTTCACTGTACTATTTAAAATATCCATTACATTAATTTTATGGAAAGAAAGATTTGCTTAAAGATAAATAAATAGAGATATATAATGTACAAAGTCAATAGTCATATTACATGACTATATAAATACAAATTTAACAGTTTATAAAACAGTTTCTCACTTTTTGCCAACGTCTAATAAAAATCTTTCTATCAAAACCATCTCGTATAACATTCAAACAATGATTTACTTCGCAGGAGGAAAAGGGGAATTACATCCCTCTTTTCAGTTGGCATTCTAACGTTATCTAATGTGATCGTGATGGACGAGGAGAAGTAGGTGTAAAAGAAGAAAATTTGCATTCCCCAGTGGATTCATAAATCATCTAGGATAGCGCGCAGCATCGATGGTTTGCAACCTGTTGCTGGATTCTGCGCCGAACGGGGCGCACTTCCGTTCACTCTTTATTGCGTTCGAGACCAAACGGTAGCCATGTTGTCATCAAAGGTTTACGAAAATTGGTCCCTCGTTCGTTGAACGCTAAGGGAAAGACGGAATTAACCATGACTGCCTCTAAGATACTCAACAACAAACTCCTATTGCGTCCAACAATCGTCAATTTGTAGCAATTTTGCCCGGAACGCGTTTACAAAAATTAATGTAATGATCTGTCGTCTTTTGGCGATTTCTTTGCGAGGTGAAAACGGTTTGCTTTGACACATAAAACTACGCTTCAACCCACGCTGGACCACGAAATTCGAGTCACGACGGATCGGATACTTAGTTCACATATTTATGATGACCTCCATGGGATCCATTGGATTGCTTACAAGACCGACCCTTACGACAAATCAATTTTCATCCTTGTCATCATGGTATGGTCATTTTCGCACATATTGCACTTGGCGTTTCATGCCTGTCATTCAAATTCAGTACATCGCGATGCCTCGTATAGGCATTACTCCTGTACCCTCCTGTAAACACGAAAGATCGAATATCAAGATATCGACTACGTTTACACGGCATCCTTAATCGGATTTAATAATATCTATAGTTATAAACTGACTCATAACTATTCCTCTGAAGAATGGAATAACTGTGATTGGCCAGTTTCATAGCTATAGATATATTATTAAATCCAATTGAAGTGCAAACGTAGTCATCGATAAAAATAAATAACGCATGTATGAGGTAAATGTGATAATTTGATAATACTTCATTACTAAATTTTGTAATGATTATCTTGAAAAATGTTTATTTAAAATTATTTGTTGAATAATTAGTAAATATAAAGTTATGCACTTTGTCATTGTAATTAATCGAAGTACATCAAAACTAAATAAAATCTTCATTAAATTTTAACAAGACTCGAGATATACTTGCGTGTGTGTTTGCACTTTTGAATTTGTATTAGATTCACGAATCGTCGTCTTTCTTTATATCACAGTGAAGCCGTCAGTATAATTAATTGAAATGTATATTTGCGGAATGTTGCGAAACTCAGCGCGAGAACGGCGTTCTTGGTGAATCTGTTAAAACGGATCGCTTTGAGATCACGGATGACGAAGTTAATACGCCGTTATTAGGCGCTGCGTGACCTCGTAGTCAGTTTTGCACCCCGCGAAGTCGAGAATGAGAAAGAGGAGGCTACGCAAACAAGGCAGAGAACGAAGGGCGAGTCTCGTGATGTGTGGCAATGGTGTGTCGCCGAAGAGTTTTCAGCACGGTGGCCCCCTGAAGCAACACCACGCCTTGACAAGTATATCGTGGAATTTAATATACCCACCTTCTTTAGAGGCTGCATTGGCCAATGGTATGCGAGGAAAGACGCACGGACGACTCAAAAGCCGGGAACGAAATTCTTAAGTACCAGAAGCTTTAAAAGTAAAATCTATCAAAAGAAGGTGATCTGTTATTTAAAAGCTCTAAGCACTACATGCAAGTATGAAGCTAAATGAAGGGTCTAATGTAATAATGGAATGCATCTAATTTTTGTTATAGCATCATTCAAATGATTGATTGCTAACAAATTTGTACTTTCTGATGAATAACATCAGATGATGTTTCGATTAGAGCTGATCCAACTTAAAAGTCAAAATCTCCTAGGACCGATTAATTCCATCTTCGAATAAACAAAATTAGCAATGTTTAGAAATGTCTATTTGTAAAAATTTCAACAAAGTTGATAACTCTTCTAATTGAAATTGTTTCTATTTCGTTTTAATTAATATCCTCCAAAATTTCATATAATATATTCAAGAAACGTAAACATTGCAATATTTTATCGTCAATAATATACTGCGGTAGTGCTCAATTTTTTAAGGCTTATATAAAAATTCAGTATGTGATTTATAATTAAGAATTCAATAAAATAATTTATTACCATTACAAAAAAATTAATAGTAATAAATATAATATGTATTATTATTGAGTATAACAAGTACACATAAAATACGAATAAGTCCTCATTCCAGAATAGAATTATTCAATGGTCGAATTTTGTGTCGTAAAATTATTGAAAAGAAGCAGAAATCATTTATCTATTTATAATAATTTTAAGGTAATAATCAAAATTGTGCAGGTTTAAAAAAATTTCGATTTAGATTTTAAAATACTTACATATTTCTCAATAATATTAAATATATTATTTATTTTGATCGCGACATTAAGAGTCTAAAATCGTCTCGTTCGATGAGAAAATCGTTTCGTCTCGACCTCGTAATAAGTAATCCGGTACAAAGGAAGAGGCACAATACGGAGCACGTGCGGCGAAGTACGTTAGAGAGACCAAAACAGTCGTTGAGATTTGCTCTCTCGGTGAGGTGCGAGAAATCGTTTCGATTCTCCCGTGGCACCAGTGACATTCGAGAGAAAAGGAGACCAAGCATTCCCCTCGGAAACGGCACTAAAGTCGCCTCTCGACCCCATTTTGCGACGTTTAGGGACTTCTTTCGGTGCATACGCGATTGTTCCAGTGCGGAACAAATGCGGGCACCTGCGTCAGGCATCGAGTTACCCCCTCGGCGATGTCGCGGTGCCCGAAAAGTCGAATTCAGAACACCTGATGAGAGCAACGGGCAGTTCGCTGGGGGGCCCCACTTCCGGCCCGCCTTTCTATACGGTCGCGTCCCGCGGCCGTCGTCGTCTTCGGCGCATTGTACGACGACCCTGTATGAGAACGGAAGTGCAAATTACAGGCCGCGGCGATCGAGATCTTTCTCACGATGTAAGTATGCGCCGCGGGGCCCAATCCGTTGCCGAGCAAGAGAATAGAAGAGCAAAGTAGGTCCGTTGCGAGACGTGCGCGTGTTCGAGGAGATGCACGCGTCAGCAGTACATTCCGTATTTTGCATTCGATTTTTCTTTATCCAAGAAACAAAAAGATAAATGCAGAGCCCGTTTTTTTTCCTTTGGGGAAACACCTGAAAACAGTTCTCTAAAGTCAGAAAAATCACTCTTTTCTGAAAGATCGAACAAATAAGTATCTTTAAACAAGTAGTTTCCTATTATACTCGAATAATAATAAATTTATAAGGCGAGATAAGCAAACTTGAACGAATAATGAGGCTCGATTGTATTAACGTTACTTTAACTTTAAACGAGTCTTAAAACTTTCTCCCTCTCTGTCTTTCTCTCGACTTTAAAAAGAGAGGAAGAAAGAGCGTTTTAAGCCTTGCTTAAAATCAAAGTAACGTTAATGCAATCGGGCTTAAGACGGAATGAGATGTATTAACGGTAATTTAGAACCATCAGGCCTCTTGAAAACTAATCAACAAGCAGCAGCTCTCTGCTGATATTGAAATTAAAATTTAATTACTACGATAGAGACATTAAATAAATTAAAATCATATTTTCTCTTCTATAATATTACCTTTGCTAGTATAATCTTTTGCTATTTTTTTTGCAACAAGATAAACAAATTAGAGTAAAGAAAATGTCAAATATATCATGCAATTGGATTATAAAATTTTCGTCGAGGTTTAGCGAATTAAAACCAAAGCAACAATCGCGAGGAAAGTGGACGCGGTTGCATGAATTTCAGAGTTTATGTGATCACGTCAGGAACGTTGTTTTTTATTTGCAATAACGACCATTTAATTTTCAAACTGCCGTGTAGCTTTAATTAAAAACGTGATATGCGATGGAAATTCATACTCGTATAATCAAGAATAATTTGGTTAATGAATCGGGTATTTAAAAATCACCATGCGATGATTTTAATAATTGAACACTGTGATCTCTTTTTAAATGTCACTTTTGTCAAATCGATATCTTTCGCATATCAAATCAAATGACGAGAATATTTTGAGGGAAATTTTCATGGGAATATGGAGAACACATTTTTCTGTAATCAGATCTCATTAGATCGAACGATTCATCGAGCGTGTTCATTAAGCGTCAGTCTGAGACAGGACTGCAAAGTGAAAGGTCACCTAAAATCAAACCAGGAGAATGAGGATAAAGATTCGGTCAATTTGCATCTCGGATCCTGGGGAATAATCAATGAGACTGGACAATAATGTCCGGTCGGCTAAGATGGCGTTGAGACAAGAAAACTACTCGGTGTAACGACCGATAAAGAGTAAAAAAAAAAAAGGAACCAACCGGGAGCGGCATGCGCTTCCGATTGGCCGAGGCGCCGCTGGGCGGGAACTCGACAATCGACTTTTACAGACTTCGGCTCTTTCACCATACGTCGAGTATCGTCGAGAGATGAAGAAACTAACGACGCGCCGTCTCCCAGAGGTTACACGCGGGTCATGATCTCTCATTTTTGCATTCTCATTCGTATCGTTTAGCTCCTTCGTCAAGTACAATTACGTCAGCGCATGCCATTACACATTGTTACTCTATAAGAAATAATTAATTCATGGTAAACTGACTGTGAACGCCGCGTTCAGAGAGACATTTTTCTCATTAAACTGTCATTGCTTATTTTCTTGAACTATCTTTTCATATTCGATACTTCAACTATTCTTAGATTTAATCTATTGGAGTATATATTAGGAAGGACAAATGTTAATTATGTATTTAAAATAAAGGACAATGCTCTTTTTAATCACCTCTCTCGCAAGTTATTACAATAATACTGAGTTGAGTACACGTGTAAAAAAAGATGGCATCTTCTAAAGAAAAAAGTAAGAAAAGAAAGTAAGTAAAGAAGTAACTAAAAAAGTATGTAAAAATTACACAATTTATAATGAAAATATACAAAATCTATAAATATCTATAAATATAAAAGAGATCGTAGATATCGTTTCCCTTATCAGTTTGTCGATATTATTGAGGAATAGGCGGATAAATTGATCGATTTCTTCAGAATGGGTATTGATCGAATGTTCCCAACAATTATTTCAATTATTTCAATTCCATAAAATACAATTTCGACAAAAAGTCACATTCAGCGCGTCCTGGCGCGTGATGATTCGATCATCACGACACCGTCACAGAATCGCAGCGGCGGTACACTTTCGAAGTCTTTGATATATCCCGCCCGGTGGGTTCATCAAAAAGGATCGATTCGGTGAGGATCGCCGATCCCCCATCCGCTCGCGTAGGTACGCGTTGATCATTGCGTGATTGCGGGTACTGACAATGACAACAAGCACCACAGGAGGCGTGACTTGGCATTGCGAGAACGGAGGACCTGGACCTTTTAACACGAACTCGTGCCGACAGTCGCTCGAAGAAGCGGAATGAGATGGTATTCTTTCGGTAGGCGACAAAATCATCACGCAGCGACCAAAAATTGCGGTCAAGAGGTGTAACAACAGTTTTCTAAATTACGCAAGTTATAACATTTCAAGTAAATGGATCCATCTACATCAAGGATGTAGAATCTAACTAAAACTCGGCCCTTCCAATTACATATAGAGTGACAAGTAATATTTTAAAAACATAACAGTTTAATATTCTGTTTATATCTTCTCTTCATTTTCATAAATTTTTGAGAGACGTTTATAAAGAATTATAGAATAATAAAAAAGTTGGCGCGTGATTCAAAAGATGAAATGTATCTATAAAAATTATTAGACATATCCCTTTCCCTCCCTTGATAATCTAAAAGTATTTATTTATCACATTAAAATAAATAAATATTAACATTTTCATCAAAGAGAAAAAAAGGATTAGCATGCTTAATTTTGTTTTCTTTATCTCACGTGTGAGCTAAACTAAACGAAAGAACAAAAAACCAAAGTGGTGCCGGAACGACTAACGAATCATCAATCACACAAAAGACAATATGATTTTGTTTTTTAAAGAAAATCTAAGAAATATTTTAAAAGGTTTTTGGGATCGGCGTGACATGAATGGAAAGTCCCGTATGGTGCCCGTCCGTACAGATTGGCGTTTAACGTGTTAATCATCGATCACCATTTACAAATTGTTTCGACGTGGGTTTTTCAAAAAGAAGGAAATAAAAATGTATGTTCTACGTCATCTTTGATAGATGTCTGAAATTATCCGTTTAACAATTGAAACGCGAGAGATGAAAGTAATTTACGTATTGCTTTGAAAAGGGATACTTACGTTTTCGATGTTCTCAGCTACGTTTCGTAGCGAAGAACATCGATATAAAGGGGTAATCCATAGAGGAATTTATGGCTCGCTTTATTGCGTCCCAAGTGTGTTTCTTCCACGGTAGAAGATATGTAGCTGCTGGGACCAAGGTGTAACAATAAATTCTTATCTGAACACAGAAGTGTGTTGTCGCTTCTGGGGCAGTAACCAAAGATGTACGGTGCTATAAATAATGGATTGTCACTTTATTTGCCGTGTACAGGAGAACGTGATGTTATCAACCTGTGTTACTCCCAACGTATCTCGGCCTTAATGTCCAAAAAAAGAAGTAAATTTATCATTTCATAAGTTCGTCAAAAATATATATCGTTATATCAGTTTTGATTAACTCTTTTTTTATTTGAACTGTCTATATACAGTTTCCTACTATTTAACAGAGGTCAAACAATTGTTGCGTGCATGGAATCGAGAACATAACTTTTAATTAATCCTTTTTATGTTGTTAAAATGCTTTTTACTTTTCGCAAAAATTAATAGAATTAAAATGATATACTACTGCTTGAATGTATTTGCCTATTCTTTCTTAATTACACAAAGAAGAATAAATGTCAATCTTTTTTTTTAATTTTTTAAATGTTGGGTATAATAATAATTTTGATAGCTCAAAATTTGACATTTTATATATGTAAAAAAAATATACCTAGTAGAACTAAAGTGTGGAATTTAAACATCATAGAAGCAACTTACACTGTACACCAATTTACGTCACATATCGGACCAAATATCTACAATACGGCATGTCCGTATTTCATTTATTGTAAAGAAATTAATATAAAACCATTATCGGTAAAAATGTAGAGAAAAGTTCTCTCTAACTTCAAAGTTATTGTTCATCTATTAACATATTTTAATTATAATAATTAATTGTTTAAAAAATCTAATGCCAAAACTGTGAAAACAAGTCCCGGTCTCCCTACTTCAAAGATATTAGATTATTAGTATCAGCTGTTTGTCTTGAAGTGAACAATAAAGTTGACGAAACGTTGGTATTAGTAATTGATAACGACACGGCGATAAAACAAATAACAGTAAGTTAGAATTTCAGGATATTGCGTATACTTTCAGAAATCATATTAAAATTATTATTATAAATAATTGCTACTAATTTTCATTAATTATTGTGAGTGACAATGGCATTTGTCGTGCAGATAATTGGTCTGTATGTATTCAAATTGAGAATACCGTTTCTCGTAAAGCGGTATTTTACTTTGTTATCCCCATTAGTATGAGCGCATATCATCGGACACAGTTCGATTCTCCTCATGTATTCGGCGCCGGCAAAGAGAGGCGGACAAAAAGGAGGAGTTGCTTGGAGAAGAGGTGTATCATTGTATCGCAGCATTGTTGCTTGGCAGACGAGCAGATGAGTTTCACTCGAAGACGCTTTATAAGTCATTGTGCCCTGATCTGCTGGACCCACCGCGCTGGAAATGGGCCGACTCGATGAATTCGTACGCACATTAGATATAGATGCCGTGAGAAATCATCCTTTTTATCTCTCTCTTCTTGTCTTTCTTCGTTCGATCGTCCCCGGAGAAATCGATTCGATGGAAAACAATATTGCAATGATTCTTGCCAAAACTAGCTGTATTGTAGTACGAACTAAGATAATAATCCGACACAATTCATTGATTAATACGAAATTTAATAGGTGAATTATCGCCCATCAAATCTTTATTAATGATTAATAGACAAGAAAAATATTTTACTATTAAAGATTATTGTTAATCTCCATAATTGATACTTAGGAGAAATAAAAATGTAAAAAAATGCAGTTTTATTGGAATAGAGTGATGATTATTTATAACGAGAATTCGTTTATCATTCAATGATGCTTTTATTTTATCAAGATAACGGTCAAAATCGATATATGATTAGAAAGAGGAGCAACAAGATAACTAATAGCCCGAGCTTCGTCAATCAGAATATAGAGATGTAATGAGAACTCGTTATTTATCTGCTTTGTTTTGAGAGAAGTTGCGATGCAGTTATGTCGCACGAATCGAAATAGCTTTTAGGAAGCGCGAATAAGCGCGTGCTGCATGCACGCGCGAAAGAGTTCCTGAGTATTCAAAAACATCTGGCCTCGTGCCAGAGGCTTGGGGATTCGAGTCGAGTACAACTCGAGTACGGAGTACCACTCGACGGCGTCGATCTTTAGAGATGAAGGCACGTTTCCGTGCTTTTGAGCTTTCGCGTAGCAACGACGAACGGTGAAGAGCGAACGAACTAAAAGGTGGGACACTCATCGCTCGAATCCGAAGAGAGGCATATTAATTTCCACGTCGATTGGCAGCCTCAATAGCAGCCATGATAAACGCGCCGAAGCGACGAGTACTGTCTTCTGTTCATTTCTCTTTCATCTTTTTTTCATCCGTTAAAATTTTATATTGTTTATACTTTTTAAATACAAGAATCCTCTCTGAGGATGATTAAAACAAATAATAATTGAAACGTTCCAGTTGTTATTTCATATTAATTGATATATGCTTGTTATTTCATTCATTTGCGAAGTCTCCAAGAGTTAAAAGTTTATAGTTAATAGTCAGCAATATGTTTGTGATAAAATTTTCTGATGCTGCATTCAGCAACCTACAAACACGGATACCCAATTCACGATTATTGATGATCACGTTATCCGTAATGTAAAGACGCCGCAATATTCGCACCGCTGCGGAATAAATTATTTTAATAGTCAAATGACTTTAATATTGAGGCAATCCGCCATTTTCTACGCTCGGTGATCCAGTGATACTAATAGGTGTACGAGAGAAGTCGAAAGTGGCACGTACGCGTGTGCCTACGTTGTGTGAAATATCCAACAGGATGGATAGACAGACCCCCCGGGCAAACGGGTGTTCATTGTCGCGGTTGCTCGCGGGGGTCCTCATGACCAAACGCGTCACGTTGATCGCGTCCGCATTGAGCACAGCTCTCTGCAATTTCGCTAACGATCCGCAGAAAAGGGTGAATTCGAAACCATTCGTCAATGAAGTTGAGAAAGGCATATTACTGAAGAACATCTTACGATGTTCAAATAGCAATTATAAAATGTAATCTAAATTTTCTTCATTTAGTTAGAATATCAATTCAAGGAATTTGGATAGAAAGACTCTATCTAAGATCTGATTGTATCATGATAATTTAATTTTCTTATTTAATTTAACGTTAATCGCCGATCAAGCATATTTTAGTCGATTTTCCATTCACACGCTAGTTAGTGTATATTAATTAATTTATTTAATTTTATATTAAGGGCAACATAAAATATTTTATACAGTACTGTAATTTTTATAGTATTGAATTGAACAAAAATATGATATTTATTCATCTGACACTCCAGGATAATCATTAGTGATATGATGGATACATTAAATATAAAAGAAATTATTTACTAATATTAAGAATTAAATACATCAATGTAGATGTTAATTCTCAATTCAGCGATTTAACAAATTCCTACTATTTCTGCGATAGTTTTATCCATAAATAAAAAAAAAGTTAGTCAACGAAAATTGATATAACCGACTTCGAGACACCCAAAAGGAGAGGAGGGTTTGCTGCCGCCTGATTAGGCCCGTACACGCCAGATCGCAATTCGTGCGATCGTATACAAACGTTCATGTCAACTGAATGACCAGTAGCGTACGAACGGGGACCCCCCGTGACTGGGTTAAGGTAGGGGTGACAGAGAACAAACGAGGAAAGAAGGAAGACCCTCTTTCTCTCTCTCTCTCTTTTTCGTGGTGGGCGCCATTGTCACGGTTCTTCGCGGGGGTTCCCCGCGACTGAATGCCGCGTCGCCCTGGGAGGCATCGCGACGCCCGCTTTCGCTCTATAATTTTAACAGCCGACTCGATGATTTCGTTCGCCTTGCTCCCTTTTTTTCTCCTTTTTCGCATAGTTGCCTTGTCGGGCACGGTTGCGCGCAAACAACTGGCGCACGACCACCTGGTTATTCCAAGCAGATCGAAGAGAAAATATGCCAGTGTTTTTTCATAGGGAGAGCTCACTCAAATCGCTCAAATCTAACTATCAGATGAATCATTCGCATTTTCTAAGCTAGTAATATTCATGAAAATACGAGATTTTAGATTTTACTACACTGAATGTAACTCCAAAGCAACTTAACGATTACATTTATGTATAATCGATGCCAAAATAAAATAATAATACCCAGCAAACAAGCTGATGTCATTTTAATATCGAAATGATGTCCAATAATGTCAACGTACTTATTGGATATTATGTTTCGTTATACAATAGATATATTCCTTTTTATATTGCTTTAAAGAACGATTAGTAGAAACCGAATTAAACATATTATCCCACCTCCCAATTATCCTTACTATCAAGCATATAGATGATTCATATTTTTATTTATCCATACTGTATATGTACTCCTATAACGTTTTCTATAATTATTGACAACAATTACTTATGTTTGTCGAAATGAGAAATATTTTATTATTGCTGATACTATAACTGATCCGCGAGGGAAATATAGAGATTATGGAAATTTTCTTCATATTGCAAGAAATAATAGTTTATAGAGAGACCATTAAGTCAAGACATAATTAAGTGTATATATATATATATATATATATATATATATATACATATATATATATATATATCCGGCGAATATTTAAAATAGATTTTCTTGAAAAACAAAGCATATGAAAAAATTGTATTCTATTCATTTTTTACTTATTTTTTTCAATAAGATTGGAAATAAGACCGTTTATGTTAAATACATTACTTTAAATACGAAGCTACGGTCTGAATGTTAAAATGTTGAACTATTATATATATTCATTTAAATGAATTAATTTCAGAAATGATAATTGCATGCTGATATGGTTGTCGGACTTTCAACGCAATCAATTTGAAATATTAATAATCCCTCCAAATTTAAATCTTAAAAAACTGTAGTATTATTTTTTTCATGTAGAATTATCTCTTTTCAAGTTTTCCATTAGTTCACGAATATCTTATACATTTCAAGTCTTTGAAGAATCAGGTTTCGTTTAGTAATCATTACATATTTAACACTTGTATTTCATGTGTAGAACCCCTGCTCTATCCCTAGAATCGTTGGAATGAAGTAGAAAGGATTCTGTGAGACTCCCTAAGAGGACCCCCTATCACGCCTTTTATCCGTTACCAAAGAAATAACGGAGGTAGCACCCGACATCAGGCAACGAATGACCGGACGCAAAGAGTATGTGAGACATCATGTTTTCCCCGTATGTCGTCCAATATACTTCCTGTGCAATATACATCCTGTGCGTTCCTGTGCCCTTTCGCTTATTTCTAAAACGTCTTTGCGAGCCAACGAGTCTATAGTAATGTGTTGCCTTGTCGGACACCATTGATACGCGATTATCTCTTCAATCACACATTAAAATAGTAGAAAAAAAATAAACTAAAGGAAGATCATTAATTTAAGACTATCATTCTAATTTCATTTTAAAAGTTCTCGCAATAGAATTTTCATTAAAAATGTTTTACTTTACGAAAATAATGTGTCTCTTTGGTAATTAACTAACAGATGTAAAAAAATATTAGAGACAAAAAAAAGAGAGTTGCAACGTTTTATGCAAATTCGTTTTGTATGAGAAGACTAAATACGAACGGCCTTTTCGAATTGAGATATTAAAAAGAAATGGAATACGAGGATCATGGTGTTGAAAGATAGTCATTGTTTGACCGCACGCGGCGCAAATGCGGCGCGTTCGTAATCCCAAACAAATTTGCGGATTACACTCCCAGCATGAATTATTTAATCCCAGCACGGTCTCATTGGTTTAGTTAGTGACCCGTGGGGTTTTACACAGGAGATCGCACACGCCCGCTCACCATGATCCCTACGTCTCTCTCCTCGCTCGCCCTTTTCGCCTTCTTGCATACGATTCTCCTTTATTTCCTTCCTTTTCGAAACCGGACACGCGTTCATCTATTTGACACTTCTTACAGTGGAAGAAAGTCTTTCCCACGAATAAATAACTCAGCGTGACAATTTTTAATTAACTTCGGAGTCATCAATAATGACTGAATGATTTGAATGCTCGATAGATAAATCAATTCCGATTTTCTGAATACGAGGAAAATTTAAAGCCGAAAAACCTTTCGAAGGATGTTAAATATATTACCTTGCAACGTATTTCGAAATTCAAATGCGTGAAATGAGGCTTCGTGAAACATCCGCCATTTCTGTAAATATTCGACCATTATTTTCGTTGGACGCAACGCCCTGCCTAGCCATTAAATTTTCGCTCCACATAATATGGCCGGCCGCCGATAAAATTCCGTGAGGAAGAGAGGCAGGGACATTATTTATGGCGCTAACGCTCGCGAATCAAGATGTAAGCGTGGGCAGTGCGATGGGATACCGTCGGTCGAAAGGTTGCGAGAAATGTCTTGCACAAAAGTGAATGTAAAATCTTTGTGAGAATAATCAACAAGAGTGATAAGAATTATTTCTGTATGATACAGTAATAATACATTCGCGCAAAGGAGACCTTACGTATTCTCGAACGACGTTAACGACGTTAATATTCAAGCTTCTAATATTCAAAGATATTTATTAATGAAATAAATAACTGCAATCATAGTCATGTAATTTAATAATTTAATAAAAATTTAATTCGCGCGATTAAAACGAAAAGGCCATTGATGTCATAATAATGTACAATATTTTATATAACTCAGGTAGTGAACACCATAATTCGTGCCATGATGGAGTTTTGTGATCGACTGTACAGCAATTCATAATTTCCGCGTCCCACGCCCTTATCTTGCGAAATTATCACGCGTATCTCGCGGCGCGTGCATAAATTATCTCGCGTGAGGTATAACGTCCCGGGGAGAATGCCTATCGAGTCGATGTCATAAAGGAGATGCCAATAACTTGCCCTCGTCGTCGCAACAGCGCGTGCGAAGGAGCGACGAATCGTGACATGGAAAAACGAAGAGTACAAGGAACCGTGACAGCGCGCTTGAAAAAGCAGAAACGAGCGAATCGTAGCGGTTAATTTCCAAAACAACACATGAACTTCAGATTGAGTCTTTTTTGCAAAGACTCGTAAAATGTGTATTCATGTGTATCTTCAGCGTGTCATTCTTCGTTTTATGATTCCCAATCAACGTGCAATAATCTTGAAAGGAAAATTAGGCGATATCGTCTAATTTTCTCTCACTTTTCTATTTTATCAAATATTTTATTCTTCAATTATTACTTTAAAGCACAATTTTTTAATTAAATATTTTATTTAAGTATTATTTTAATTATATATTTTATCATCTTTCTTAAATATTAATTGAAAGCAAAATATATCTTTTTTTTTTTAGGAGAAAAAGTTCCTTTTTCTATAACAGTTAATATACATTAAAGTCTATATTTTTTATAAGCATTTAATAATTAAAATTAAAGAAAAAGTCCAAAGTTTTTTTCTGTTAATTAAAAAATATTTTTTCTTACTAACATTATGAGATGAAATATTATTCTTTTAAATAATTATGAATTCCAATTTCTCTCTCAATTTCATTTTTAATACAGCTTTATTTTGGGATCAAATATATTACCGGAAATGTAAAACATTCAGATAAGATTTCGAGCTATCGCTAGATGAGATAAGTATGGATGATGAGTCTCTCTCGGCGACACAACATCTCGATGAATCCGAAGGTACCTCCTTCGTATAGCGGTCCGGTTCCTCATCGCACGCCGTCTAGACAGTCTAAATTTGAATAATATTTTTATGAATGAGTGGATGCGCCATAAATCCTTGCGTGAATACCGCGGGATCGGTCGTGTACACGTGGACACGTGAAAACACGAACGCAGCACGCACGATACGCGCGTGAGATACTAACGGAGTGATACATACACCTGAGAGAAAGATGGGGCAAAGAAAGAGAAAGAAAAATATAGGGAGAAAGAATTGGAGAAGAGAAAGAGAGAAAGTTGGTTCTCTAATCCTAGCCCGGGTTAAGCGGTGCGAAGGTGGATCTCTCCCCGTAAATTTCTCCCCGTGTGACTAATAGGCTTATTATTTTATATCGCCTCGCATTTGTTACAGATGCATGTTACAATGACACGACGCGAATACGTTTGATATTTTCCTACCTAATGCAATGTTTGCTTAATAGTGCGGAGAAGGGGATTACGCGTGTCGCGATAAATGTTATACGCGCGGTGTGGATCTGGATGCACGTTGTGCGTCGAACGGTTAGCGGCGTGAGTCCATGTCATTTCAGTCACGTGAGTATCCATTAGAGAATAATGTAAGATATCATACCGTAAATATCACTGATTAACATTATGCACGTAGCCTTTAATAAAAATCGCAATAATGCAACATTACATTATTCATAGACACCCGCAATTTTAAAGGAACTTTAAATGAACACAATTTTAAAGGAATTTTAAATTAGGAATAGGCTGAACCTCATCATTCATGACAGAGTGAAGGATTGGTCTAAATTATCAATTTTGTACGATCAAATTTTCTTTTGAAAATATTTTTACTGTGAGTGTAAAACACTTACGTGTGCTGTAACTCGTAGGTGGGCTCGCCTACAAACGTAAGTGTGTCACAAAAGAGGTGAGAAGAAGACAAATCGGCCAAACTGGATTTCCCATATCCCACAAGATTGCATCTTCCCACTGATCTCATTGTTCTCTGACAACCATGAAAAACACCGTGCTGCTCTACTCTCGTGCCAGCCAAATGTTCCTTCAATTTCCTCCTTTCTCAAACCGTGCAGTATATCGCAGCATCGTCATTTAAAAGATTTTACACATACAAGCTATTTTCCGTCGCGAAACAGCAATCATCTTTGTCACGAGAAATATGGTTTAGCTTCAATCTTATAAGCGTTTCACCGATCAACGGATGATTTAGAGACAAACAGCTTTTGGATTAGAAAACTAGTTTTATCGAAAGAATACACGTTACTGCATCGCATCGCAAAGTGTTGATCGTGTTCACAATGAGCAATCACCTTCAGTACTCAACGCTGCATTCTATTTTCCAAACGGTGTTCAAAAAATAAGAAAGACTGGGCTTGACCAAGAAGTGAAGCACGACAGAAATGTGCAGGACGGGACGAAGGAAGAAAGACGATTCGGATGGAGAGGATAGAAGAGCTCGAGAGTAGAGAAACACATGTCGTTCGCTGTACCCCGCGGTGCTGTGAGGTTCGATGCGTGAGATTCATATATTAAGCAGCGCGTACTGGCCGAAACTCTCCGAACCTGGAACGAGAATAGAGGAGGAACAGTCAGAGGAAAGACAAGACATGATAACAGAGACAAGGAGGAGGCAACGTGGCATAAGTGCTGGTGAAGAAGAAGCAACGCATCGAAGAAGAAGAAGAAGAAGAAGAAGAAGAAGAAGAAGAAGAGAGCCCGAGATATGACGAACGGGACAAGAGAAAATGATGAAACGGGACAAAGAAGAACAGAGTGATGCGAAAGAAGGAAGTAGGAGAGAGTAGGGCAAGGGGATGCTGTAAAAAGAAGGTTGGTGCGCAAGAGGAAGAAGGAAGATCGGAAAAAAGAGAGAAAAACAGGACGCGGCTTCAGGCTTCATCGGGAAGGAGAACGGCTGCGGAGCGAACCAGAGACAGATGAACTAATGCTCGAAACCACGGGGGGCCCATGCTTTCGAGCGTCTAATGATTTAGCCGGTGCAACACGACGTGCCGGTGGTACTGACGCTGATGATGGTTGTGGTGAAGGTACCGGTGCTTATCCCGGTACCGTGCCGTCCGGAGTGTTTCTCGCGGACTCGATTTTTGGCCGAGCCGACATAAATTTTAGCTAGGCCGTACTTTATGTCGCTTTACTCATTATTGTGATTTCCGATGAAAGAACTGATCATCGTGTTACCATGTTATCATTTTCTCTGAATGAAAACTTCGTTCAGTCCTAGTTGTAATGACTAACGAAATTTCTGAATGCCGGAGATTTTATGTTCTTAAGACGCAGCCGGTAAATAACGATTCGACATCGACTCTCAAGGTTCGGCAAAGGCGTGGTTAGGAAAAATCAATTCGTGGTGTTATAATGGCAGGATGACGCAGGCAAATCGATTTGATTATCATTTTCTTTTTTAATCGTAACAAACAATTCATAAGGAAATTTGCTACTCTCTTTCTCGTGCTGCTGCTATTTTTCTCGTGCAAGATTTTATTTTCAAAATGTTCATATTATGGAAAAACAGTTTAAAAATGAACGAGTGCTATCTGCATAATTAAGCTCATTAATGTCGCATTTTAAGCTTTATTCAAGCTTCTTTCGAAATTTTTTGTCTATAAATATGGAAATTTATCTGTTGCAAAAAAGGAGCATATTTGCGTACTGTATCATCTAATTAAAAAATTTCCAAAAAAAGAGCTATAAATCATTGTTTTCGTTTAAGAGTGTACAAAAAACACCAATATAATCCCTAAAAAAAAAATTTAAAATATTTAATATTTACACTTTACATATAAAAATGAATACTAAAAGTGTATATATATATATATGTGTGTGTGTGTGTGTGTGTGTGTGTGTGTGTGTGTGTGTGTAACATTTGTGTGAATAATATCACATAATTATTTAACTTATTTTTATAATTTATTTGCTTTTATTATTACTTTTTATTGTTACAATATATCGTTTTACCATAAAAATATAATAACAAATATAGTAGGTAAATAAATTATACAAATGTGTTGTTAAATAAATATATAATATTTATTAACATAATTGTTTCATATGCATATAGAGTCTTGTTCATTTCTTTTATTTTTATATGGAAAGTATAAATATTTTTTTTGTAATTCCAAGAGGACTAGAAAATAAATCATACTAAATATAACCATAAATATAACACATTTTGAAGTTCCATTTCAATTTTTTATACAAATTTTTTACACTACTCTCTCTATTTTTATCTTAAGAGATCATATTTTTTTGTATTTTCGTATTATTGCTCGTACGTTTCTCGAGCACCAACGGACAATACTGTACTATCGATATTATTGAAAGCAGAGAAAGCCTTCCGATGTCATCCCTTAACTATTTATGATTTGCGTTTGATCTTCTTTCGTCTTCTGTTCGCAAAAAGAGCAGAGAGTAGAGTGAAGTTTCACTTCCACCATATTCTTACCATCTTCTTAGTCATAGTTAGTGGCCGTAGGGTCAACCATAAAATTTTACTACTAATAGTTTTTTTTGCGATTTCCGCCACTATGATTTACGTTCTCGCACATATCGCCGCTTGGGATAAAAAATGCGTAAGTAATTTTTCAATTTTTTTTCTTTTCTTCTTGATGATCTTCATGTTTAAATTCTTCGCACAGCTGTTTTTTTTTCATATAGTTATTTCTAAGAATTTCAACATTATTTTCTATTAGATATTTTACAATTTTGAATTCGTGGTTTTTTTCAATATTAAAAAGTTAATCAACCATGCATACAGCAATTATTTAAATTTCTTTTTTAACATTTAAGAAAATGTTAACGTATGAAAATACTACTTCGTCAACATTTCAAAAACGTCAACAAATTTTAATTTTTTCTAACAGTAATCTTTTATAGTAGGTACAATGTTAAAATAAACGAAACTTAAGAGTATCAATTTTAATTATCACATCGCATCAAGATATAACTTTAAAGAAATCGTGATATCTCAAAAGTTATATAGGAAAAATAAAAAATTTTTTGGAAATCTTTGTTTTTACATATTCATGTTCGGGCATAAAAATGCTATTTAAGAAAATGATCTTATTCAATATGAGGTATTATTCTCAGAGAAATTATATTGACACAATTTTAGTGAAATTTTCTGTCATGGAAATTTTTTATTTCCACGATATAAGTGACGATTTCACAATGATAGATTATTCCAACATGCTTGCTTTCTTTAACCAGCTGCTCATAATTGCACGCTGCGTTATATTTTTCTTCGATTTACCTCATGTCGAGTAGAATCATTCGCAAGAAAGTTGCGGGTATTCTTGTTGGTCACGCTTCCTTTAAAGTATTTATTGGAGTCATAAACGCCTGCAGTTTCGAGATAATTCGAATGGCACAGCTGTGCACATCATTGGTATATTTCTTAAGTAGCTAAGCAAAATAATCTTCAATAATCACTTCGTTTGTCTCACTTTTTTCACAACTATTTATTTATTGTATTTATAAAGAATGGAAATGTTATAAATAGGTTTTGTAAAAATTGCAGATAAACTAAATGATTATCAATCTTTTTCTTCTAAAGAATATATAAAAAAATCCACAATCTGATTATAAATATTAATTTGCATCATGGAATTTTGTTCCATCCGGGAAGTAATATTTTTCAAGAGAGATAAACTGGTTTATGGGACGTCTATAGTGTTCGAAAACTCATAGCAGGTATGCAACAATAAATGACGAAAGTCGTTTTCCATCGCTGGACGGACCATTAAAGATCATTTTTCAGCAATAGCCAATAATTTCGTGCAGATGATTTTTGACCAGCATCCTGGGTGGTATCGTTCTACCAACTCGAAGGACTGGTCTACATTTTCATCCTCCTTCCTCCTCTTCCCGATCGACAATGACAATTTCCGACGTTAGCAAATTCATTGTCCGTAGTCGTACCCTCTGCACTTCTTTTTACGAAAGGACACACGATGATGCTTCTCGACTCAGGTATCTGAGCGGTCCTTCTATATTCTTGACTTTTCTTCTCGTTACAGATGACTTCGCCGTCTTCGCTCGTGGATGTGGTTCAATCGAAAGGGCAACATCCAAAGGCCCACCTACTCGACATGGGCTCCCTCTTTTCCACGAGTTTGTCTCCTCATGTTTAGACCACACTAGGGGTTCCAGAAAATTACACCAAAAGCTGCTCAATTTCTCGTTTTAACAGCCGCATAATGGATTCTCGCGCGTCGCGTTCAGTGATCCGTGATCCCATCAATGGGATCGATACAGCCGGTCTCCCCTGATTTAGATATTTTCGATGCAAAAGGAAGATTTTGCTTATAGCGAGATCAATGAGTGTGACGGGAAAATATGACTCCGCTGTCAGCAACGCTAATGATGTAAGGATCGTTTAGCTTTCGACTAGAAAGCTATGAATGAAATATTATCGTATTGTTGTATGATTTGGCTTATGACACGATAATAGATCTATATAGCTTATAGCCTTTATATCATAAATATACATCAGTAATTTTACATATAAATCTAATTATTGCAAAATTATTGCGAATTGTCTATGTCTTTTTTGTGACGAAATAATGAATTTTTAGAATAAATAATTTTAACTTAACACGTTAAACGACCTAATTCGTTTGTTTCTTAAATGATATTTCTCCAATGATGCAAAACATTATTATGCATAGTTTATTACTTCAGACTATTACTTAAATATCGATTATATTTACAAAATTATAAATATTATTTTTTTATTAATTTAATGCATTACTTGAATTTGATAACGGCCTGGTCAGCATTGATCATTGATGACTGGCGCGGTTCCAGTGAAAGTTATCAATGGTGTGATGCGAATCGCATATTTCCGCGTCAGCTCTTTCGTTCAGGTAATACAAATTTAATTTATTAACACAGAAAAAATTTATATAATACAAAAAAATTTTACTGGTGTTCCTATTTTTACAATAAAAATTATTATTATTATTATTATATATATATCTTTTCTATATTTACGATAAACAATCAAATTGCATCTTGCAATTGTTTTAAATATTATTTTTACAAGAAAATGCAGCAATATTTTTTTCTTTGCAGAATTTGCAAAGAAAAAGAAGATAATAATAGAAAAACGTTAAGTCTTACTTATTTTCCTTCCGGGAACGACGGGATGACGCGGAATAGAGAGGGTGGCTTGTAATGGGAAGCTTGATTATAATAGAGGTATCATTAATTGCAAATGGCGTCCTTTTATACCGCTAGGGCGGCTGATCAAAGCCGCGGATAAATAAAAGATAATCATCTAATTATTCCATTCAAATGGCCGGCTGCCGTATCGGAGGTACGATTGGCTCGACGATCATTAAGATCGCGGCGCGATCATATTTTCATTCTTCTCTCCTCCCTCGATTCGTACGAATCATTGTGATCGAATTCGTAGCGAACGTGACCCGTATTACGAACGTTGTAACAACTCTTCAATCGAATTCCTCATTTAATATCGTTTCGGCATCTTGTTTAATATGCGAGCTAATTTATGCTTCGTGCGAGAAAGACTCGATCATTAACATGAATTACAAATGTAAAAATATCTCACTATCTTGGATATTGTTTGTGCGATATTCTCTATATTTTCTAAATTCTTTAAAGTGAAATCTTATTCTAAAGAATGAAAATTAAAGCCAGTCTTTAAAAGAGGTTCAATTTTCTTAAGAGTGAGATTTTACTTTTCAGAATGAGCTTTCATTTTAAAAGTTTTAGAGAATAGAAAATATAATAGAAAGTAATAAATATTCTTAAGTACCATCTTCTCTTTTATAAGTATATAAAACAGAAGAAATAAACATAAATAAGAGAGAGAGAAAGAGAGAGAGAGAGAGAGAGAGAGAGAGAGAGAGAAAATATTAATAATGTCAAATAATCAATTTGAAAAAATTTGTAAGCTTTCTCGCATTTATTTCTTCTAAATACAAGTTGATTTTATACTTTCTTTTATATTGCTCTGTATAGTGATTCGATATCTATGATACCGAATAATATTAAAGCTAGACTATATTTTGTCGCGCGACAATACACGATGTTTCGCATCCAAAGTGACAGATGGATGACATTAGATCGTCGAGATATCTCGTTCGAAGCGCCAGAAGAATGACGTTGGTTCGCGAGGTAACTTGTCCATTGAATGCAAAAGGATTAGCAACACCCAAGGGATGGAGACGACGCTATGGGATGTTTTTTTGGGCAGCAAGTATTAACGTGTAGTGACAGACTTGTCAAAAAGAAGGCCGATACAAGCTTCATTAGCTTACAAGATGCTCCCATCGGTTCTCGATGGATGCGCGAATGTGATGCCTCGTGGTGTCCTTGAGACATCTTCGATCCCAAGATTTCCCCAGTGAATGCAAAACGACTGACATTTAAAATGTTGCAGTCGCAAGGCTCGTTCACAATAAAAACCACGGCGTGCAGACGCAACAATCACGGTCCCGTTGGCTACCTGCCAAAAAGGATCTTCCTGCCGTTCGCATTAGTTACGAATGAACCGAAGCAAGAAGGAGAACATGCAATCGAATGAAGGATCTTGGCGCGGCCAATCTTGCGGTAGTAACGCGATCTATAGATCCCGAACAGAGGTGTGACCGAGAAACTGGCACGGGTGAGACGGCGTGTCTCCTCGGTCCTAGATAAGAATCTGTCACCCCGGTGACTGGCTGGTATACTAATATCGGACGACAAGATACTTACTACCAGATAAAATGCCAGGAAGTTTGCCCAGTCATTCCCGATGCTGCGACACAATGGTGGTACCATCTCGTTCGCTGACATTCGCCGACTGAAGGAAACCGAAACATTTCGCACCGACAGTACTTGAATAATGACGCGATAGTTTAAGGAGGAACGCACGTCCGAGGCTCCGCTTCCTGTATACTCCTCAAGAGATTTGCAATTTAATGACTCACTGTGCGATTGTATCTTTTTGTGTAATGGTTAGGTGATGTCAGAGAGAAATCATCTATCTACTTCTCCCGAAACAAATTGCGCGCCACCAATGTAAGAATGAGCGATGCTAAGTTGAAACGATTATGAAATCTGAGAGCGCAATTTCCAAACGCAAAGATAAAAAAACAATTAGAAATTTAATTAAAGCTTTGTACGTGGATGATAGGTCATGCTGGAATGGTAACATCACAAGTGGCGAAAATATATTCGTTATAAAAAAAAAAAAACAATACATCAGATCTCGTAACATCGATCATCGAGAAAGATGGAAAGAATCTCGCGTAACCAGAAGTTTCTTTTTTATTCTTTTCAACTAACGATTAGCTATTAAAAACTAACGGCAGATCGCGTGTCGAAAGAGATGAAATAAGTGGTATACTAGATCTGGGACAAGACTGAGAAAAAAAAAGATTTACCGCGCACCTTCCTCGACGGAGGTCGTGAAACTATCTAAAAAAAAAAAAAAAAAAACTAAACGTCAATCCGATCTTCTCTTCCTGGAGCAGATTTCGTCGTCCGCGTCTATATCGAGATGGGTTCGACCAGGTGAGTGGGTGAGTGACTCCGGCATTGTCGTTCGGTAAGATATACGACTCCCGGTTCCCAGAAACAGTTTATATTCCGGGCGGTAGAATGGGAGAAGGATCGGAGAGATCGTTATAGGCTTACCTGGCCCCGGACCATCCTCGTCGTTTTCATCTCGGAAGCGTTCGTTTTCGGGATTCTACGTCGAAGGCACTCGGTCAGGGCCGCCGTCGGCCCACGAATACCTCAGATACCTCAGTAATCATTTTCGAAGACATACCGGCTCGCGGGCATACGGGTATATATTTCGCTTTGGGAATAATTCAATAGATAACCGCGATATAACTCGCGCGGGGAACCGGTTTCCTTCGAAACGCGTGAATAACTCTTCAACGATCGATTATAATTATACAGAGACAATTTCTTTCATTTTCGAGTGTAATATCGAATGTTGTGAACGTAGGCGAACCTATGTTATGCTGTTATGTTATCGAGATAATCGGTTTTTATCTCTTCGAGCGTAATAACCGGATCGATCTGATGTTTGTCGTTGGAGCAATTATCGTCGCTTGTTGTCTCGTCAGTACTTATTTCGTTTGTCTTTATGATACAGTTCGCTTTACGTCTCGTCTCATCTGAAACTCTATAGAGCGATATACTATCTCCCTTAAAAAGCGTTCTGTCCGATGTAATCGCACACAATATTCATATACAAAGATATATAAATTTATAAATACTATTATATTAAAACAATTTTTTTCAATTTAAATTGTATTATAAATTTTTATGGAGAATGAAAGATAAGAAATTATATTGCATATTATTAATTTAATAAGCATCAAGTCATTTTTTATCTGAGATTTAATTCGCGTTGATATCTTTGGTAATATATTCTTCCCAATTTTCGAAGATACATTTGTCTTTCCTACAATATTTCTTATATCTTTGTAGGTTTAGAGTGAAAGTTGGGAAACAATTTACTGCATACACACACACACACAGACGTACACTTATTTAACTTTTCAATTTATAACACTGCAGTACATGGCGATTAAAAATAGAGGCTCCTATTGTAAAAAATTTTTCTGTTGGAGACTAAATTCTTTATATCATTTTGTAAAAAAACTTTGACTTTTTCTTTTTACAACAGACTCACATAAAGAATCTTTCGTTTCGTCTCATTTTATATATAAAATAAAAAAAACTTGCATTTCAAGGTCATTTTATATACAAAAAAAATTTAATTTTAATTTGTTGTAAAACATATATTGTTTCACAAACTTCTTTATATGAGAACCATCGCTTTCAAAAAATTCGTCACATGTCGTTTTCTTTGAGCTTCTTGAGATATTAGAGGTACATCGTGAGTCTAACAAAGCTTGAGATGGAGCGATGAGAGCGAGAAAGATGGAGATGCAATTCTTTTGGGGGGGGATATTTTCAGGCCCTTTTTAAGGTGGGGATGTTCAGCTATAAATAACGATAAACAGGGACCTCTGTAAGTCAGGTAAACTTGATTCCCGCACAGATATTATCCGTATAAGTCTATACAGTCAGTAGATTGTGTATAAGAGATCTTCTCCTCCCTGTCCCTCTATTCGACAGGGATGAGACTGTTTGGATGCTGGTGGTTTTTCAGAGTCACGCCCTGGAAGAGGCCGCGGGTCGCGAGGGTGTTTAGGAAAATGGATCGCTTACAGGTGCGACATATTTAATCCGGAGACATCTTCATAATCTGTTAACCCCGACGGAAAATAACACACAGTAAATCCGTTGAAAGAAAATACTGCCACAGCTGCCGATCCAATTCGTCTTTCCATGCGTATAGAGCACATTCGTATAAAACGAATGCATTGTTGGCGGAGAAATAATCATTGAGAGTTTCGTTTATCGTTTCTCTCTGCGGAGCAAAGAATGACTCTGCATTACATTGAAGAATCTATTTTCTAAAATTTTTAGAATGAATTGTCACTCCAAAAAGAAATTTCATTCTTAAAGATTAAAAATTGAACCATTTTTTTCAAAGCTGGCTCAATTTTCACTCTTTAAAATGAGATTTCGTTCTAAATAATTTAGAATAAAATTTTTTTTATAATCATTTCTCTACACATGTAAAGATATACATATGTAAAGATAACCAGCAAACACATAATAATTCTTCGTTATGACGAGAAATCGTCTCGTGAGATTCGATTTTGTGTCTAAAAGGGGAAGCTGGAATTTCGTAATAAAACTACTCCATCTCATGGTGAAAAACTCCGAGACTGCTCTTACCCGATAACAGTGCGAATGTATGAAACACATGCGCGTGGATTTTATCTGGAACGAGTGTATATCCGATACGGAGATGCTGAAATAGTTTTCATGTATCCACAGTAGGGCGCACTCGGGACCGCGCTTTGTCGAAGGTACGGTCTGTCGTTCAAGCAAAAGTGATTTTCTATAGCGCGCCATATCGATAACATCACGTTAATGCCATTCACTTGTTTGCCTCGAGAACCGATGCTGATCTTTCTAGGGGTTATTATTACGAAGCGACTCGCAACATTCGCGCTAAAGTTCGCATCAGAGTTTCGGTGAGAAGAAAAAAAGATTAGACGACGCAATTTAATATGACTAATGCTTTTGCCGCGAATAAATTCCTGCGGATACTGTTGATTCATAATTGGAGAATTGGAAATTCAATGGGTTGATCCTTGATGTATTCGATGAAACGATCGAGATATACACGATTATATGAGAATAAATAAAAAGCAAAGAACAATTATTTCTTTATTCAAAAAATATAAAAGCTAGCAATCATATTATTACATTACTTTTTAACTCACTTTCTTTGTCTTTCTCTATCAATATGTTTTTTACAACGTTCTATAAAAATTTTCTTCTATCTTGAAAGAAAATAATTTTGGAAAATTATGCAATTAGAAATGTACCACTAATTCTTTTACTTCATTAGCAGGAAATTGCGAACACCTAAAGGAAAAATTAAATGAAGCAGACGATTATTTATCAATTAATTTATTCAAGAGATACTTTAATTATTTAGCTTTTAATTACAAGAATTAACATTTATATATTATAAATTATAATAAACTGTAATTTTAAACAAAATTCTTGACATTTGACATTATCAATTTCAGACGCTATGTGGAGCGAAAACTGAATTGGTTTTGCTTTTTGTCTAAAATTATAATTCAGTTTATATTAATGTATATAAATATTAATTATTGTAGTTTAAAGCCAATATCCTTTGCAAATAAAAATTTCTATAATTGATAAATACTTTCAAATCAGCTTTATTTAATTTTTCTTTTATTGTAAAAAAATTCCTTATTTTCTTCTATATCAAAATCTATATCAAATAGAAACTATGTAATTAATAATATTTACCTTAAATGATGTGCATTATACGGTCAACTGTTATTGTGCAACACCATCGTGAGAAACGAGAGGTTACTTTGATAAAAATAAAGATTGAAGCATTGAATCAAATGTATAAGAGGAGAGTGATAGAAGCGTAAACGAAGCTTCTATAGAAGGCGAAAATTGAGACAATGAAACATAAAAAACAAGTGAACGTTTCTTTTCATAATTTTAATTGTCACTTTTTAGGAGTTTCGTTTACGCTTCTGTCACTCCTCACATTTGACCCCGATTTTTATTTTCACTAGGATATCACTACTCTATTATATTGCAACATCGTTCGCATTTCCTCTATTTAATCAAACTATTCTGCCTACTAGTACATTTTTTTATGTCTCACACACACACTTACACAGTTATCCTTATTTTTTTATAATTTTACTTATATTTTATCCTTTCTGTTTATATAGAAATTTTATTATAATGTGCTCAACATTGTTCAACACACAACAAATGATTGCTCAACACACAACAAATGATGAGTTCATGCTCGTTGATTGCAAACAGAAGACTGCAGGCCTGCTATTGTAGGTGTAAAGCACAAGGCTCTCCTAGGCCTCCTAGATTTGCATTGTTTGAAATGTCCCAAAATTTTTGTACTTATATGCATTCAAAAGAAAGAAAGCAAAGATTCTAAGTGCAAAAGATGCAAGTTACGAGAATAGATCTTCGCTTATATCAAACGTTTTAAATAAAAAAAAGAATTACTCTTAATTTTTTATTTATATTTAAATATGAAGATAGATAACTTGTTAACGCAAAGTTAATTAATAAATATATATTACTAAAAGAAATATTATACAAGTAGTATATATATATATATATATATATATATATATAAAATGAAGAAGAAATAAGATTTAATAAATATCATTCAAGTAAAAGAAAAATGAAAAAATAAATAGCGAATTAAACACATTTCTTTTATCTTGTTACTTCATACAACTTATTAAACAATATAATATATTATAGGACCGTACATATGTGTGACAACACAAACTACATAAATCAATGCCTTAAACGGTCTAGTTGGATCTTAAATGCTTGTATGATTCTGTGTGAATTTATATACTACGTATGCAGTCCTTTGAAACATGCGCCGAAATGACAACTTATTAATTATTTTACACATTTGATTTCATAATTCCAAAGACAAGATAAATAACTATTAAAAATGCTGTGGAAAAATTTGCTATGCCTACAGTAAAAAAGAAGCCTGGCATTTCAAGGAATATTCGATAGAAATATTTCTTTCAGGCGAAAATTTCTTTTATAAATGTCACGGTTCTATAGTTGATATTTATTTGTCATTTCCAAAGCCATTTATAATAAAGCGTCGGTGGTCTTTTTTGTTCTCTATAAAAGTTTCAAAGAAGACATAATTTCGTTTGAATTTCGCTTCGTTTGTTCGATTCAGCCGACGTCAGTTTAATGTTTGGGGCACCCGGTATTACAGGCAGTCGACTTTTCCTAAGTGTGATTTTTCTGGAATTGATGGCGATACATTTATTCAGCTCGCAACATTGGTTATAACGAGCTACCTGTAGCCTTGACAAATTTGTTTGGGTCGTGTTTGTTACGCCTTTTCGTACGGATTTCCAATATAAAAGTATCTTTTGTACATGGGTATAATGTACAAAAGACTGGTCATTAGGAAAATTATTATTTTATTTATTTTATTTTGATTTCATTAAAAAAGATCGATAACAAATATACTCGATTACTTGATTCATATGCGACAAAATTATTGAAAATGTAAAGAAAGTAATATCTATGCCCAAGAATATTTGTTATCTAAACGCAACTCGCCGGTTCGCGTAAAGGAGATACGTCCGTCATGCTTAGCGCCGAGACATTACCAATGTTTCCAGATATTTCATTAGATCTGTCATTTCTCGGAAATTTTTTGGTAAAGTTATTTTTATTCGTAGAATGTTGGAAAATCGATATATTTTATTATAAGATATTTATAGTAATATTTAGAATAGTTTTTAGAATATCGAGATTATATAAAATATTTTAAGTGTGTGTGCGTGTGTGTGTGTAAAATATATTTGATATTATCTCTATTAAATCTTTAAATTTAAAATTAATAAACAAAGTAACAAAAACTGATATAGACTTGGAAGAAGAATCAATAAAATTTACATATAAATTAGATTAGATATATATTTATGGTAGAACGTGCGAAAATAAAACCAAATTTTTCATGTATGTTTAAATATCTGCATATGTTTGTATTGTTTCATAGCACGGAAAAATAACTTGCAAACAGAATTATGCACATAAACGCAATCGATGCTTGCGGTTAAATAATATTACAATATATTGGCAATTTCGATAATTAACATGAAGTTACTCCAACGTAAAGACCATGCTGTCCGCACTCTTCTCTCAATTAGCGAATACTTTTACGACGCGTGTATGTATTTCCAAGAACCCTCTGCCCCGTATGTATGATCTTTCCTTTTTCTTTTGGTCTTCTTTCCTTACAAGACGGCGAAGCTCATCGAAGTGACCATTTCGTGGACCACGAAGAGGACTGCAGTAAAACGCATTTTTTTCGAGAGATTTCACCTTCTCGCGCTTTTCTTCAGTTTTATTTTACGCTCATAAACATCTCGGTCTGATTTACTATTAGATCTCGCCAGACTACGTAATCGCCAATAAAAAATTTATTTAATGCCCCTTCGTTTCTTTTCAACAGTGTCTATTTATCTAAACGTCCATTTCAGACTGAACGCTGAGAATTGAAATGATACTGCATTATAACAGCTAGAAGACAGAATTTTATATATACGTATATATTTACACATATTTTATGACTATTCTGGTTAACATTTTTCATGTATCTATTAAGATGTAAAAATGTAAGGTGTATAATTACACATAATAGTGGCAGAATAAGAAAAACAATCAATCAAATTTTTGCTACAAGATAATTATGTTGTTATTTGGGGCAAAGTTTTGATTCATTCAAAAATTTGATCAACATGCTAAATGATCTGCGCATCTTCGAAAATGATGCGTCTTATATTTTCACATCAGTGTCTATTAACAAACAATAAGTCTATTTTTCAATTTCGAAAATCTGAGAGAGGGTTCTCTTATAGAGTTTTTTAATGGCACATACACAAAAATGAATAATGCCACGATCATGTTTCCGCCATGTGCTCAACATACGTTAGAAATAGAAGAACTGCAATAGAAGAACGATTTTTCTATAATGCAAATAATATTGTACCCGATGCTTAGCGAATGGTTTCTACAGGAAGTTATTTATATTTTCAGATGAAGTTTTGAGATTTTTTCATGCATAGCATAATGGTTTCTATCGGAAGTTATTTATTCTCAGTATTTTTTAGAATGATACGTTTTCTCGGATCATACTGCTCGAAATTATATTATTTCTTATTTTGAGTCACTAGTGGGAGATATAATATTATAAAAAAGATATTTAATATATAAAAGGCTCACATGAAGGTGGTTATCATATTGAACAAATTAGCAAATTATTAGAAAAATTGAAGAAACTACTGTAAGAAAAAGATCATGTCTAGTAATCTAATAGTTAATATTGAAATTTGCCAGTTTTATTGAATTTCTTTAGATAATTAATTCTTTATTTTTTAAAACTAAAACTAAAATAAATTAATTTAATATTATGTCATATTCATATAAATCAACATTATACTCCTATTTCTCTAAAATTTCTCCTATAAAATCATTCTCTAAAGATTTTATAGTATCTTTCACTATTATACTTTTTTTTCTAATAATTTGTTTTAATAATATATCTTAAATAAATACATTCGACACACACATCAAATAAAATCTTTTTCTGACGTTTAAAAATTCGTCCTTCAACAAGTTAAAATCATCATACAAAAATTGACGTAAAAATATATTTAATATAAATATAAAAACGGATTAAATCATGAAATTCTCAATACATTTTATTGTGCTCTTAAGTAAAAATCTATATTTTATTATTAGAAATATTTGCATTTTACGTTCATGAATTAAATCAGTGTACAACGGTTTTAATATGCATTAGTGCGTTTGAAGTGCAATTGAATTCGCTATAAGAACGAGCTCACGTCTAGTGATGCTAACAATTGGGGCCCTATCAAATAATATAGATGGAAGGGATATTCACATAGAAAAAAACTATGTCGCGTGTCGTCCGCGTGCGATTAGCGTCGCGCTAAATGGTTAGTGTGAGCATCTCTTTTATTTCTTTTTCAATGGAGACGCGTTTTAATTCTGATACCACTGATCCAAACATCTTATCAGTATATCCTTTCCAATCCCCAATGCTATTAGCATATTGTTCCGTCTGCAGTATTGCTCTGTACTCTCTATTCCTATTTCTTTTATTGTATATATTTCATCTTTTTAAATAACTAATCACTATTAGCTATGATTTTCAAATATGTTAATCTCTTAGAAAAATATTTTTTTTCTTATTGTCATCTTAACTATAGGTTTTTTTTGCTGAACTTTTGACACGGTTCATCTGTCTTCCTTTTTTCTCTACGAAGAAAAACAGAGAAAAGGGGTGTACTATGCAAGAAGTTCAACTAAATAGAATAGACCTTACAAAATATTAGATTACTATCTAATAAACATATATAATTGCAATTTAATATAAATGTAAAAACGCGCGTGCGCGTGTATATTTACGTATTACAGATATATTCGTTACTGGATAGTGCGTTAAATATTTGGTCTTTTGCAGTAAATACTTAACCAAATAAATCTCTGTCAAGAGTGTTATATAATTCTGTGAATTATAGTGCATTGGAAGAAAAAACATTAATAAATCAAGACTGATTTATTAACAAGATTGATTAATTGTAAAGTATTATATTTATATTTTGAATAGTATATTTTGAAAAATTGAGAAACGACCTTTTGTTTAGAAATTGTGCTTTCGCATTTCTATGCTTGCAATTCTTTTTATGCTCTAGTATAAATGATACTCCTACTCTTCTTTCAAATTTTTCCTAAAAGGACATTGTATGTTTACAGAACAAAATAAAATGATGCACGAAAGGGTCTCTAAGCATACCATACAGCATTTGTGCATGCGTGCGTGCGTATGTGCGTGCGTGCGTGTGTGCGTGTGCGTGTGTGCATGCGTGCGTGCGTGCGTGCGTGCGTATGTATGTGTGTGTGTGTGTGTGTGTGTGTGTGTGTGTATAATTCACATTTCTTATTATTAAACTTAGTTCATAAAAAATAGTTACAATGTAATTATAGCTTATTAACAACAATAAACATAAAAATTTTAAATTGAAATAAACTAAGATGATAAACAAAGTGAAATATAATTCCTTTTTTAGTATTATATTTGTATTTTAAATATAAATATATGCCCAGATTATACATAAATTCCAAGAAGCACTCTGCAAGAAAACCCTAAATAGGGAACATATCTATATTTTTTTTCTATATTTTTTTAAAATAAAATCCTGAATATATAATAATTGAAATTAATCCACATTACAGTAAATTATACAAATAAATTATAAAAATTAATTCTAGATGCCCTAAGCGGCACATTATTACCTGTTTTACTGTTCTTCACGTAGAGCTATGCAAAAATATCCCGTAACCCATAACGAATACTACCCATCGCTACCGGTCTTACGAAAGAAGTGACAAAACACTTTTATTGGAAAATATTTACAACCCGTTATATTTTACAGTAAACGAGATAAAAAGAGCTTATAAATCATTTGTATCCATGCTTTTCATAAGAAAATTTTTTTATTCTGTCGGTCACATCAAAATCGGCCACACACATCGATACTTCCAGATTTATAAATTTGCGAATATCGAAATCTGTATCTTTTTTTTATCTTAATTACTATTATTAATTCAACTTCATTTTCAAAAAAGGTAATCATACAGACATTAACCATATTATTACTGTAAGGAATTTGCACACGAGAATATATTTATACAGAAATCTATCTTCATTCGCGCAACTTTTTTGTTGATTTAATCATTGCCCAGAAGACGATTTATAAGATTAAATCACATATTTCTATTTATAATATTACATTAGATACTTCTTTTTAATATATAAATGATTTCTTTATAAGACAATTTATTCAAAAACTATCAATATATTATATATATTGGTGAGTTTTCTCTAACATCGATGAAGAGTTAGAAAGTTTCAGAATACCAGCCAGGTGATCTCAAAAGTCTTTTTCTGACGGTTTCGACCCACTGCAATATAAAACTGCTATTATTCGATATGTCGCCGCCGGAAAATCCCTTGCAGCAGTCACGTTGAACTGCGATTGTTGTTGCTTTGGCGACAAGCTATGGAGACATCTACGACATTATGCGCAAGGCGAAACCATAAAGGGACGATTTTACGAATGTTGGGGATCTTCCTTGCGTCTCCTAGCCGTCGGTATCCACTTATTCTCACTGTTTTAAGACACGTCCGAGCGAAAGTAACATAGCACATAAAAAAGAACGCAAAAATACAACCTGTACGTGTTTATTTGTTGATCAGTAGAACAAACTGTTTCATTATGTTCATTTCCTGCAATTTTATTTCTATGGAAAAGAATTTTAGATATTTAATTCGATAATGTAACACAACTTATATGTTAATAAAATTATTAAAAAATTTAATTTTATTACAACATGAATATATAAATATCTTTTCTAATTATAAATAAATAATAAGACGGAAAATATAGTAACTTCTTTAGAAAAACTGTAAGAGTTCGAGTAAGAGTTAACTTTCGAAAATTTATATGTATATATTTATTCTTATGTTATTGTCTATAAAAACTTATTTTTATCAGAACATTTTTTTATTTTAATAAGTCTTATTCCAAATAACTAACAGATAAATTCCATGATTCTACTATTCAAGAAACTCAAATTTTCCGCATCTTACGAAGGCGTGTTGGCCTTCGCGATAAAGATTGCGGTAGAGAACGGTTTGCCTTGAACCGGGTCGGTCGATCGCAGAATCCAGGATTAAAGAGAAATACTCACGAACACGAGACACGACGTAATTCTTTAATTGCTCCTGCTAATTGGCCCCGAGTGGCGCCACGACGCCACGAAATATCGTCGATGACAATTATTCTGGAATCGGACAGTCCGTAAAAAAATATATTACTGATGTTTTTATTCCTCTTTTAATTGCGCGCGACTTTACTCTTCGCTTCTTCCGTCCAATCTTCTTCTCTCTTTTCTTGCGAGAATCGTCAATTCAAATTCGAATGGGACTTTCATGTTAATGGTGATGACAAAGAGAAACTTTTAATGACGCTGTGTAAATTTAAGTGCTTACCTAATTGTAAGCGTATTGGCATAGGCTGAATAATGCATGGAGATAGTTGTATATCTCGCAAATACTTTGCATTCTTAACAAAAAAAAGCATGTTATGCACAAAAAGTTTTATACCATATAGTATACGATAGATATACAAGAAATGTAAAGCATGCACATATGTGTATTTTGAAGAGCTCCACGGGATAGTAATATAAATACCTAGAAAAACGCATGTCTTACACATGCATGTCTTATACATGCATGTCTTACACATTTTAATGTTCCTTAGAACGTATAAGGAATCTGTGGTATTAATGAAATTACATAACTCACATTAATTATTACAAGCCATGTGAAATGTACGAAGATGCCCGTCGGCTGCGGAATTACGCATGTGTATTTATCGTTATGTATCATAAATTTTATAAAGCTTTACAATACTTCGTAATATTTACTTCTAAAAATTTGTGCTCTCATACGCTATAATTTTATAATTTCTATTGAAAGATTTTATCAAACATTTGTAAGTTTTGCAACTATTCTAATAAAATCTTTAAATAATTGCAAAACATATCTTGATTATTTTAAACTTTCGCAAAACATTTTATTCAAAATTTTATATTCATATAATGTCTTCCTTTCGAAAGATCCCATAATTATGCTTATTTTACCAAGGAAACATTCGCGATTTGTATTTTTCATAAAACACAGAACAAATATGTATTAAATATGTAAAATATTTGGATTATATATATATATATATATATATATATATATATATATATATATTTATTAAATATGCACGGAAAGAACAATTTTGCTAAAATATTAAAAAATTTAGTTAGATACAAATTTGAAAATAATTTTGCTGGACCATTAAAATAATTATATAGGAAACTTAACATGAGCAATGCTGTAAAAAAATGTTAACATTCTATCAATTAACTTAAATGTTTTATATATTAGGTGTTGGAATTAATTCGTAGCGTTTTTTAATGAAAGAATGTTATTTATTTCACATGAGCATTAAAAAATACATTAATGAAAGTACTTCCCATCACTTGTAAAACGCTACGAATTAATTCCAACACCTAATAATTACTTTGATAATTGAACAAAATTATTTTTAGATTTGTATTTAGCTGAATGTTTAGATATTTTGATAAACCAGTTTTTCCGTATATACTTGAAAAATTTGCTTTCTAAATCTGAATTATATAAATGCCACGTATGAAATTTTCGCGAAGTAAAACTTCTTCGAAGCGTATTTTGAAAGTAGGTACGTACGTTGCCGCTTGCAATGCGCGTAAGATTCTGTAATTAGCTTACGTATTATATTAAACCGTAGACTTGTAGGCGTCGAGTCTTACTTCGAGTCTTACTTCTCGGCGCGCAAATGATTTATGCACAAGAGATACGAACGACATATACGATTCCGCTGCGGCTGAGGGAGAGTACATCGACGACGAGGTCTCTCTAGCTCGTCTCTGACAGTTCAACGAGCAAGGAACATCTATAATGACAAACCGCTTGGTCTCTCGCGAGCGGACGGACACTGGGCGGTTCAGGGCCGTGGCCAATGTTATAAATGCACCGTCGAAAAAAAGCGGCACGAACCGCTTAGGGATCTATCGATAGATACGATATTCTCGACGCGCGCACGAACGTGACCGCGGCAAGATCGATTTGTATCGAGGGGGCTCGAGAGAGGGCGAGATGGATGGGCTGGGCCTCGAAATCTATTAGTCATCACCCACACGATACCGAGACTCTCTCTTTCTCTCTTTCTCTCTTGTCGGTGCGGACAGGTAACTCGAATCGATGGCATTGTACCTCGCCAATCGTGATGCATTTTTTCCGAATGGAACGTTGATAGGTTCATGGAGGATTGCGATCCATTGGGATTCAGAATGATAAACAAAATGAGAGAGCGCACGTATATCACGCGTGTAACAGATTCAATTATTCTAATCGCAATGAATTCCGATTGATAGCGTAATCGTAAAGATTGCTAATATAAGACTGGCCTAAATCTGTAATGAGTGATCCAATTTTTATGTTATCAGCGCGAGGACAAACACAAGATGACTAACATAATTTATATCACGATAGATTCTTCAGGATTAATAATAAAAGTTATATATTTTCTGTAAAAAAAATCAAAATGAGACATCAGAATGCGAAGCGCAAATGATACATATGATATGTTAATTATATCTCGTACAGAATTATTTTGTACAACTATAGTATATGGCAGTAATTAGAAAAGAATGACTACGCAGACATGGATCAGTTGCTGACTGACCTGCTGTATATACGCACACATGCGTACACATTAGCTTGATTACGTTATTTCGAAACGTAGGACGAACGCGATAGAGGGGCCTAAGCCGCTCTCGTGGAAGTTGCTCACTTCCCGCCACTCGGGAGCACTCCGAAGTCCATTCACTCAATTCATTTTCATCTCCGATTCATCTACCCTTGCTCCACTGTTCTCTCATTAGTGTTCTTTCCGGTGGCCCCGAGAATCAGAACGAGATTCTTCCTAAGAAAATTAGCGCTCGTTTCCGTCCGTAGGACTCAATTGCTCCTCGATGTAAAACGAATGTGAAGGCGGATAGTTTCCATGTTGTTGTCCTAATTCGTTTTCTGTCTGATTGAATACCTTTTGATGTATCGCACAGATAAGTGTATCACATAGATTTGCGTTTATTCAAAATATTACGATATCTTATTTTTATTCAAAGGAAAAAATCAAAGAAATAAAATTAAAAAATTAATTTACTTGTAGAAAGAGCTAATCGATTATTCGGATATAATTCCAGATTCACATAATGCCATCAAGTATTATATGAGCATAGTTGACTTTTGACGAATAAGATGTTAAATAATTAGAATTATAAAGGTTTCTAAATTTATATTTACTTCTATCATCTATCATCATTTATCTACATGTATACAAAATTTCATTAAAATTAGAATTTTCGGATTGACGAGTTTCCTTCGTAAATATCATTACTTTCAAACTTTTGATAATACAAATATCTTACATATTATTTAAAGAAAAATAATAAAAAAGCGTATATAAAGTAAAAAACGTATTAATTTCTTTTATAAAAGGCAGAATTTTTCAATATATCAATTGACTATTAAATGGATCGATAAAGCTATTATTGTTCGTACAAAACGGACGGTAATAAAGTGCTATCGATTTACCTATCGAAACGGAGAGTAATGAAGTATCATTGATCTTCATTAAACGTCATTCAAATTAGAACGTTCTCTGCATTGAGGACGCAGACTTAAGGAAGTGCACTTGCGCGCCTTTGTTGCGTAATCTTGTATGACGTTCACAATATCAACGATACAGTTCACTGTGTTTGAACAATGCTTCAATGAAACATCAACTGAAATTGAAATTAACAGACTGATACAATCGGTAAAAGTAACATTCGTATTCGCACACTAAAATAAACCGGCAAAAAGTGAAGATAAAAGGAAAAGGTTATTAGTGTTTCCAAACTTTTCGTAACAAATATTCGTTTAGAAGGTTTTGCCTTTTCGTTACGAAGTAGAAAGAATCTCCGATAAAAGAGTCCCATTGACGACAGGGGCGTGCACAGGATGAACCTGCGTGACCAATATGTCGAAAATGAGTTTAGGGCGTGGCACGATTCACCCTCTGCTTATGCTTAGAAACTCGTAATATTTCTCTCACAACACTCCCACAATTTTCCCGAAACGAGATGTCAATAATAATATTTATTATCAAAATATATATCTGTAATTGTTTTGCGGAACGATTAAATTGCGATTTAAGGAAAATCGGATAATTGAAAACAATCGCGAGAAAATAGCCTCGGAAGTTGATGACGCAACTGTAATTGATATTAACGGATGCACAAAATTGCTATCGGCAATAACATCTTGCGACGAGACATCACGCAGTTGAGAGACATTTGTTCAATACGGCAAATGTCGATACAACAGACGCCTTTCAATAATGTCTAATGATATAATATTTTCCAAAAAGGATCTCGGGAGGGTTCCTCGAGTATATACACATATTCACACCCGCACACTTTGCCGTCGTGTACTCGTAAGTATGTGGGGATACACAGGGAAGTTGCATTCGCTGCACAACGGGGGGTGTGCGGTCATTTTTTAGGGGTAAGCCCGTATTCATGGGGGTAAGTCGGCTAACGAATCGTTTTTCTTCGAGGGTCGAAGAGAGACATCGATGTATTAAGATAAAAAAGCACGTTCACGCGCGCGTCGAGACACTTATTGTGGATGATGCTATTACAACGCACTATCGTACGTAACCATAATGGTTAATTTTAATGCGTTTTCGAGCCGTCATCCGGGAAATTTATTACAATTTATTTCTGTCGGTTCGTACAGTCGCATTAGTAGATCCCAGATGAATTTTCGACTAATCGTCTGCCGGGTTGTCGTTAATGGAATGTATAATTTGATATAATTAATACGGCTTAAAAAATTAAATTACTTAAATGGCTGCTTTTCTTTTAGGAGAGCCATTCTGTCACAAGTGTCATTCTTTAGAGATATTCTTTGTTCTGCATTGTATGAAAAAGGATTCGTGTCGACTGTAACTCCTAAAAAGAAAGCAGCCTGTAGTTGATGACTACAGTTGTGCTGATTATTTTTGCTGTACGATATTTCAGCAGTTTCCATTTTCTCTGGGTCTACACGAATCTTCCATAGATTTTCTGAAAGGATGTTCATCGGAAGGATATTCGAGACGGTTCCGGAACGTCGTATATTACACGAAGATTTGATCAGAAGCTTCGTATGGTAAGATACCACCGTCCAACAATTTATCGAGAAATTGAGTGTATCGTTCGTCCTCGTTTCGATTATCTTCCTTTTTCTTTCGCAAATTTCATGTACCGCGAATCGTGATTTTTAACTTTGACGCATATTCGAGAAGAGCAATCGTACTTGCTATGACAAAACGGCGGTGATTTAATTTTCGGCTGACTAATATGTCGTAAAGCGCCGTGCAGTGACAACGGACGGAGCTGTAAATCCCATCGTAAAATTATGCTGGTCGCGACGTACGTGTGCAAAACTATAAATATTAATGCTTCCCAAAAATAGTTCTTCTCTTTGGCTCCGTTCCTCCTTTTTTTTATTTCTCTCCTTCTCGCTTCCTCGCAACGGCGCCGTAAATCAAGCCGCTAGAAGGAGGTTGTCAGCGAAAAATACGGCGGATAAAGGCGACTGGGGGTAAGAGTTTGTTTTAGATGCCAGAACCCCTTTCGCTCGGCGAGAAACATTGCTTTCAGTGGTCGCGATTTCCTTCGAGTACCGAGGATTCATATGATCTCCATCAGTCGTTTTCTATTACGCTTTCCCGTAAAATTCGCGTATAGATCAAGAAATATTTCTCGCGTGAAAAACATTCAATTCAATATGCAATAACCCTAAAAAAAAATCCTAAAAAAATTTCTAATATTATAAAATGTATCATTTCTAATAAAATATTTCATCATTTTATTAGAGCAATGATAATAAGAACTAGGCTTTAACTCTTACTTGTTGGATAATAAGAACATTTTTTTATTTTTCTGTAATCACAAATATTTTCAGAAAAGTATCGATTAATATTTAAAATTCAAAAAGAAGAAAGATAATGCATAAATATAATATAATATAACTAGCTTGTATAGCTTTAATATTTCGAATTTCGAAATGACCGGTGTCCAATGTTCGAGCGAAACAAATAAAATTTTTAATTTCATTATCATATTTCGAGGATTTTTCATATTTTACGTAGAACCTTTTCTCGTGACTTTTAGAAGGGATACGGACAGCCTGCAATATTTTTGTCGGCGATCGCTCTTAAAGATACCTATCGACCCTTATCTGCTCGTGCATCGCTCGTAGAAATCTTATCTCAGAGCCACTTCAGCCGCTCATCGCTCCGTCATCTCACGATGCCGGATTTTGCTTTGATCCCTTGCTTCGAACCACAGGACAATCAGGACAGGGGCCTGACACAAGCACGTGGAACTTAACTTCGAGAGAAATTAGCCGTGTAAATTATATATGCACACGTATCAAACTAGACATGAATGGTAAAACACAATCATTTTTAAGGCATCAATGTGTACATATATGTGAAATATGATAGAATAATTTTGAATTATAAAGCAACTATATATCAATTATCATAAAACTATTCAAAATTTATATAAAAAATTCATGTATAAATAGAAGAGTATAAACAAGTCGGCTTTCTTAATTAAACATTAATAAAAAAAAAAAAAAATTAAAATATTATATTAAAACAATTTCCCACTGCACGATCTTTAAACTTCAAGTTCTCATTTGTAAAAATAAAATTATCATTAATGATATAGTGACATTTAATAAATAGCAACGCCTTCCTACATGTGCAACTTTACACGCGCATGGAATGTGCTCATTCAGTACATAACGATTTATTAAATTTCTCATCAACCTGCGTGTGTGTCGGCAGGGGCAACCAGAGGTAAGATCCCACCGGTGCGGTTCACTGGCACAGAGTTTGTCATTTCACTAATGACTCTGAGACAAGATCTCGGATCCAGATCGCCGCTTCCCTTCTCTTTCCTCGCCTTCGGTAACGGCATAATCTATTTCTACCGTCCAATCTCGCCGCGGAATCTACAAACTTTTGCGTGTCGGATCGCATTCGTGGCGGCTGCTTTCAGTGCCTTTACAAGTGGCGTTTCAGAGAAGAAACATGCACTTTTAGTGAATCGTAACGGAATTTTAGTGGACCGTAAATCCCGCCGACATTCCTAATTATGTTGGTTTTCGCGCAGGATTTTCATACGACTACTAATCTATCTACCATATTTTGTTTTCACATATTGAGGAAGCTTTTATTAAGCTTCATCTAACAATTCGCGAAAACTTGATCGCGAAAAAAATCAAAATAAAGTTAAAATGATAAAGACGGTATATTAATTAACATTTTGTGTTAATTTTAACATTTTTGAATGTCTCAAAAAATCCACTATACATCTTTAAGTTAAAATTAATATTTTATTTTTAACAGTGTATAGTATATATTAAGACATAAAATTTATTCTCAAGTCGTTAGACAGAAATTTGTATTAGCTTTTAAACAAATTTGTTCTTATATCTGCATTGTTTTGATATCGATTTCGCGCCACCCATACTTATATTTATGTTCAAATGCAAGTGAGAAAAACGAAGAAAATGAAAAGACCAGTCAGAAAGCTAGGCGGGCAATATCCGCCTTCTCAAACCCTTTCGTACCATTGGCCATGACCATGCAATAAATCGAGCCATTCAGCTTAATGATTAATTAAATATAATGACTGCACCCCTCATCTCCTCCCGTCTCCGCCCCCGGTCATGACTGATGAACTGGCTAAGACAATATCTGTCTTGTGAGCCTTAAACCGAATGCAGACATAGATACATGACCACGCTCGGAACATTGTGATCACACGAGAAACCCTACGTATATGTATATGTCACACTGGATTATTCGTCGTTAATTTTTTTTAGAATGTAATGAAGCAATCAGTTTATGCAAACTGAAAATCGAAAGAAATTATGAAGCTCAGTAATGCATATGCTGTAAAATTTACAGCATATGTATTTACTGTGTAAATAATATGTCATGCTACACATAATGTTATTATATTTTTAATAAAGTTCTTTTAATAATTCTTCTTTAAAATAAAATATTTTTATTTTTATTTAATGAAATATGTATGAATAATGCAAATTAATATTTTTACATACGGGATACAAATATACATACAATGTACAAGTGTATACAAATTTAATTGTGCGTAAAAAATTCTTGTTGCATCAATTAATACATATATAAGTAGCAAGACAATGGACCGCTGTAGGTGTTTTTAAAATTTCTGTAAGATCGTATATGTATTGCACGAGAAAAGAAGACCTTCGGAGCACCTGGTGAGTTTATAAACTCGCTCACGCGTTATATACGCATAGATTTGTCTTCGCTCGATGTCTCGCGCTGTTAGTAAGCAACAGAAGGTGGATGGAAAGCATCATTCAGTCCGTGCCTCCTAAGTACACGAAAGAGCTGCGAGTCCACCTTTATGGTAGTTATTAATATCAAATAGTCAGCCACCGTGCCCATTACGGGCATAATGGGACACCATTTTTTGCCGCGACAATGAGGCACCCCGTTAAAATGCTCGATGTATTTGCATTATTTATGCGGATGATTAAGCTGCGTTAATATATTCAACGGCACGGCGTAGAACAGAATGATGTTAGACAAAGATCACGTATAAATAGCATATATATATATATATATATATATATATATATATATATATATATATATATATATATATATATATATATATATACCGAAATGTAAAGGCTCGTGGAAGATTAGATCCGCATAAGTATATACGCTAATATAAAGCAAAATTGAACCCTGATCTGAAGTTGGAACTGTTGATCATTTTTCCTTTTCTGTGAGAGAGCATAAATCATCTCAGTTGCATATATCGAAGTTGCCATAGTGCTTTGAAGGATATGCATATGTTCTACTTCCTTATTTGATTAATTACTATTCCATGTGATGTAAAATATCATTAATCATTCGTTCGACACGATTCTTATTTACTAAAATGCAAAGGAGGTATTTGAATAAAAATGAAAACTATGCTTTTACTTCGTCTTCTTGGGTATTGATTTCCATATTGTTAAATATGTTTCGTAAATTTTACACAAATATAAGTGTAATGTTACGAAGAGATTAGAGAGCGTAAATATTTTAATAAAAGTAATGTGTTTAATTAGATGTGAGTGAATAGTGAGGGAATATTATCTCTTTTTATATATGCTATCTCAATCTCTGACTCATACTATCTTTTTCATTCTAAGATATTTTCATTCTAAGAGGTTGGTAAAAACGAATCAACCAAAAGTTTGACTGGACTTTTGTTATAATTTCTATAGTTATGATACGTGACTGACATGACTTTCTTTGTCATAGTTTTGTACCTGAATTTTTCCAATAGAATTTTTGTATTAAGTTGATAAATGCGATTTCAAAAGTATAAATATTCATGTTTTGAAACTATTTTCCTCCAGAAAAATTCTACAACATGTTCTACAATAAAGTTTACCTGCGATACATAAGAAAGAATTAAAAATAAAACAGTTTCCTACGGAATAAATCCTGAACAGATTTGCCTAACAAAATGAAAACTTACAAAAGAAATAATTTACGAAACCGCATTTATTTTTTAGACATTCAGTATACATAAAAAGATGTTAAAAAAGTCAATCTTTATTATGTTTATTATTTGTTTAAAATTATTATTTAAAATTATTATATCAGTTTCTTCTTCATATTTTTTTTATTTATAGACGAAGAGAGACTCTACTTATAGACTGAACATTTTTGTATTTATCATGTTGAACATGTGCAATATTGTAAAATTTTTTGTTAGTATAGAATTAATAATACTTAAAATGGGACAAGTTAAAAAAAATCTTATTTGAAATTATGTGTGATTCTGTTTTATGCAATCATCTAAAATAAAAGAATTACGCTTTTCATCCTGTATGAATGATTAATGTTCATATTGAAATGGCTATTAAAACAACTTAAATTATAATAACTTAATTAAAATAAAATAATATAAAACAAAAGTAGTAGTATTTTAAGAAAAATATAAATATTTCTATTTTCTTTTTCTGCAAGAAAAACAAGTTTTAAAAAAACTTTTAAATTAAATATATTGTAAAAAGAAATATCAATATAAAATTATCTATTTTATATTTTTTTTACAATATGTGAAATTAATCAAACAATCTGATTTTAGATGTCATGAACATCAGTTTAGAAAATAGTAAGAAAATTCTAAGAAAAATGCAATAATCTGGTTTCCACTGAATAACTTTATTTTTTATTCATTAATCATCTTAAAAATATTCGTAGCAAAACAGCTAAATTTTCAAAATAATACAGCGCCATATTTATTACCGACTGCGATAACTAACAATTTGCTAATTCATAAAACTGTTATAAATTTTGTCTAGAAATAAGTTATAATTAGCTTTATTTCTAATTAAAAAATTTTATTTAATTTTAGCAAATGAAATATCTTTATATCAGTCTAGCATAATTAGTATAAATTAACGATGGCGGTTTTTAAATTTCATTTTGTATTCAACTAATTGCATTTCACTATTAGTTTAAAAAAAAAAAGAATTAAACGAGTTAAAAACATTTATTTTGTTCTTATTTAACATTGCTGGCTAAATTATCAGCAAAAAGGGCTAAATAGTAGCAATCTACTACATAATCTTCGCATGATTAAATGTAAATTAGATTCAATTTCTGTCGAGATTTTTTTTCTTGCTCAATTCCTTTTGCGTTCGCATGGAACATTTATATTTGATTAGATTCGATAGCCGCTTTATACGAAAAACATATTCAAATATAAAAATATTCAACGATATTTAATGATACAATAATTATTAGAGTAAGAGTGAATTTCAGTGTAATAATTGTCAGTTTGACGAAAATGAAAAAAAAATGTGATGGATGATATCACTGAAAACGCGATGATTAAATTACATGTGCTCACGTGAAAATAAAATACAATACATACGTATTTAAAGTGAACAATAATATAATGACTAGAGAGAGAACAAATATATGTTGTTTCTGTCTACGTCTTGTGTGAACTTTCTTTGATAAATAAAAAAAATGGCGAATAGATCCATCCAGAACTACAGCTTTATGAATTTTAGCAGGTTCATGTATATAATTCTAATATTTAAAAGTTTAAAGAATATTTTTAAACTCTCTCAATATCATTATAAAATTTTTATACAATATTATTTTTTACAACAATGATAAACCATTATTATTGCAAATATAATTGTCGTCTTATCTTAATCAGATTTCATTCGTTCGTATATGTGGCATTTATTCTGAAGCCTCGATTGCGTCGTGAATTATTACGTATCTATCATCGACTATTGCACGATAATCTAACGTTTTAACAGATAAAAAAAAAAAAAAAATCTCGGAAATTGATGCATAAAGTCTCTATATAGTTAAATATTTCACATGATATTTATATATCAAAAGACAAGAGAGTAGTTCTTCGTACAACGTGCATAAAATCGCAGAATGTCACTGCGCGACGTTTTCAAACTACAGGGCGTGAACCGCGTGCAGAATCTCGACATGCGCCTTGGTAGGCGCAACGCCTATCCGCCCGTGGTAAATTAATGGGCTCCTCCTTATTCGGTGGCCTCCAATGAGTAGCGATGCCCTCAGCGCCAATGGTACGCTGGTACCGCCAGGATAAGTTCACCAGTAGTAGGGACCATGGTTTATACTCGCGCTGTCAAAACGGTTCAGTAGGGGTAGAAGGCGGTCTTAACCACGGTGGGGCGGCGAAACACCAGGTTGGACAATGCACGGTGGTTAGGCTACGGTAGGACGAGGAGGGAACGAGAAACGCGCGCGGCTCTCAGAGAAAGAAGGGGAATCTACCGGACTCCGAAATCAGACGCGCGTTGCCTCGGTGGGAGTCCTTTACTTTCAGTCCCGCTGTGAACGCAGCAAGGAGCACTACGTGTGTTTCACCCTCACCGCACCCGGGACGCCGTCGATTGTCATCGCGTTGTTGTTATCGCCACGTTGTCACTGGAAGATATTGTGTTTATTTCCCAAAAACGCGTAACACAGTTGCGCGCAAGTGACGGAAAATAGATGATTGATCGTTGACAATCGTCGCGTGTATTCCGCGAGTCATCTAAAAGTGTTGTAATTCACACGTGACAAATGTATCTTTACGCGGGTTCGTGATGTTATACGTGAAACGTGAGATCGCTCGTTAATCGGAACAGAATGGGTTTGACATGGAAATATGAATATGACGAGATATGGATTTTACGAAAGTTTAGAATAGGCAGCTTGGTAACACAAGTGATTCTAGAATGAAGTATACTACTGTGGCCTATATACTTTCTATGTCAAATACACGTTTTTGCACTCAATTATAGTTCAAAAATATCCTGGTCCATAGTTCTTAAAATAGGGATTCAAATCCAACGACGTCGAAGATGTATCATACATCTCCCTTGCCTGACGACACGACCTGGGTCATATCGTCGTAAACAAAGTTCTTGGTGCTATTTTTAAAGTCAACGCCAGTCACGATAATGAGTTTCCTGGAGGGTATGCCATCTCACCCGCATCATATCGTCAATCTGGGCATCAAGCTATCACCCGGAGGTGGCGGAACAACCGGTGGATTAACAGATCCCGGTGCGAACGTTCAGCCACCTCCGGGGGTCGAAGCACCGTCCCAGCAACATCATCACTTTCATCCTCAAAGTTACCCGCCGCATCATCCTCATACGGCTCCTCATATGGCTCCTCATATGGGCCATCATATGGGTCATCATCCTAGTTACGCGCGCGAGTTTATCCTTCGACGAGAACATGAAATAGCAACGGCGAGTCCTACCACTCCCGAAAGCGGTGGACTAGGCCTCTTTACGCCGCTGCATCATGATGGTACAGCTGCGACGATGCAGCAATTTCCTCATCATCCCAGTCAACATCCACTAGCCGCTACTCACTATCCTGGGCATTATCCTCAGGATACCAGACCGCTACCTTCTCATCATCAGTTTATCGGCTCGCCGCACATGACGCCGACCGCTATCCACCACCAGCAACATCCGGCTATGAACCATCCAAGTCATCACAGCGCCTTCTACAAATTTATTCCGAGGCCTAACGGCGCCGGCGGCGTCGGCGGCAGCCACGCGGGTACCATCGGCAGCGGCGGCCAACTCCGCGAAACTACTTGTATGTGGATAGACCAAGACCCAGCGTTACCAGAAAACGGAAGAAAATTCTGTGGCAAAATCTTTAATAACCTTACCGACATTGTGTCACATCTGACAGTGGACCACGTGGGCGGACCAGAGTGCACAACGCACGCGTGTTTCTGGCAGGGTTGCGCGCGTAACGGTAAGGCCTTCAAGGCCAAGTACAAACTCGTGAATCATATACGAGTGCATACCGGGGAAAAACCGTTCTCGTGTCCGTTTCAAAACTGCGGCAAAGTCTTCGCCAGGTCAGAGAATCTCAAGATACACAAGAGAACACACACTGGTAGGTACTGTTATTATCCTTTACTACTTTTTTCGCCTCTCGCATAAACTACAGTCCCTTTTTTCCTCAGCAGATTTTATTGACCTCGTTAACTCAGTTTTATTATCATATAGCTTTATGGCGCATACGACTTTTGTACAGTAGAAACTGACTGACGTCCGCAATGTTGATGTCGAATGTTGAGATATAATTAGTTTTACAGATTTTATCTGCACGAGACATAAAAAAAAACGCAGCATAAAACAGTTTTCGTTTTCGTTCTCTCGGATTCCGACCTCAAGAATTTTTCGGATCCCATCAGCGTGACGCGTTCACGATCTAGATGCGTAGGTTACTCTCACAGATTTGAATCGGAATCTCGGATGACCTTTCCACGAACCGATTCTTCTTGCCGTCTAGAGAGCTCCGTATTAGCTCCGTTTTCGAGATCTGCCACAAACCGCCAAATCGCATAAATTATATCCATGTAAGCTAGCTTCTTCTTCGTGGCATGAGTCACTTTCAAATCTCGCCAGAACTCGGCCGAGCGTGAGAATGATTAATACGGGAACCGACCGTTTATTACGTCGAAGAAGACTACACAGACAAAGAAGGGAGATTTTCTATGTCATTAGCTTAGTTTCGATTTCCGTCAAGCGAGATTGTGCGCGGAGCTTACTGTTAGAGTCGCATAAATAATCGTGTGAGGAAAATTAGTATCGCCATGTTTTCTACTCTTTATCCTGTGATCTTTTTATTCTTTTTTTCCGTTCGCTTGTCTCATCCACGAGATGCCCTCGGCGCCTTGAGTCGTTTCAATATAATCAACCGGCTGTTTATGATGACAAGAATTTTTCGGAGTGCAATTAAGAAATTACCAGGCCATATATCGTGTCGTTTTATGCCTACGGCGCGGTGGACATTGTATTTACATATTTATTCATCAGACGAGCGTCCCATTGGCCGATGCGACGGCTAAACGCTAGGCGTTAGCCGTGTTGTTGGACCTGCTGCTGTTAACGAATTCCTTTCTAAAGTTATTAATTCCGTTGTGTAGTTTATTTTCCAGTTTGTCTTTCTTTTATTATAATTATTTTACAGTGATTTAAGTAGGAAATAGACAAGAAATATCCAGTTGCTAATATCCATTTCAAGTTATATTCTTATTTTTTTTTATTCAAAAGATTGTAATACCGTCATAGAGAATATTTAAATTATTAAAATGCATAAATAAATCACAGAGGTTTATACTATTATTACTCATTTTTGTAGGATAAATGAGGAAAAAATTACATTGTCTTTGTTAATAGCCAATATATATAAAACATTTCATTATAATTACTAATTCTATATATGATAGTAATCTTATCTAAGATAACCTATTAAAAAATAAGAAATTATATATATCTATATGTTTTTTAATTGGTGTAAACAATTTTAATAATTACAGGCTGTAAACCGAAATAATATAATCTTTAAACGTGAATTTGTGTATTATTACTAAAAAATAGTGAATATTCGCTGATGATTACATCAGTTATAAGTGTAACACTGAAGTTACTGATTAAGAGTAACTACAGATATTATTCTGTTTTATATTCTAACCACTTTTTATCTATTTTTTGTGTATATATTAAATAAGACATAAATTCACAAATTAAACACAGGTATCTGTACAAATATCATAATATACAATAAAAAAATATATTTTAATAATATAATATAATAATAATTCAATAGTATTTTTTTTGTTGGTTACTTCTTTGATGTTTATTTAGATATAATTTATATATAAAACTTTAATTCAATCTATCTAACTTAATTTGTGCTCTTAATTAAAATTTAAAAAAATTATAAATAAAATAAATAAAATGTAATCATAAAATATCAGATACTGTCAGTCATAACTCTTGGCTAACTCAGAGAAATCTATCAACCCCTTCGCGTAATTTAGAAACACGTGCGGTAATATGTCGGATATGTATATTATTTTGCGCGCACCCACCCGCTCTTAATGACTTTTAATAATGAAATCGCACAGGGGGTATACGCATCCGGGATCCCACTAACAGTCGCAGGTGCCCGTATTTTCGTTCACACGATGCGAATTCATGCGCTCATCGTCATACCTACCCCGTATACTGGGAGCAGTATATCACGTGTGATTAAATTTCGTTTTCATTTATAACAAACGCCACCCTTCCGACGCCATTGTAGAATGTGAACTCTCTCTCCCGTGGCCCCTTCTCTCAACGGTACAGTTGACACTTTGGGACGCCCAGATCGACATTGTGCCACCCTCTGTCGCAGATTGGGATATATATATATATATATTGTTATAACAACTATTGTACTCTACTTGAAAGCTTAGGAGTTTATGCCAGAGTAAACATTCGATAAAATCAAGTTTTATTTGTATTTTTCTAAAGATTTATGTCTTGAAATAGTATCTTAAAATTTTAGATCTATATCTGTGAAATATTTCCGGAGCAGGAAGAAAACAATACTAAATGCCGAAAATTTTATACATGTATATACGTTTCATTTATTTTATATATTTTTTATTATATTTAAAAAATTATAAGTCAACGATTTCCATTTTTCATAAAGGTCTACTAAGAACTCTACGCCATATTTTTAATCTGATTGATTTCTAATTGTACTTTCTAGTGTAATAATAAAAAGAAATAAAAAATAAAATCACTAAAATAAAATAATCTCTAGAAATGACCATTGACAAATCAGCAAATTAATAAAAAAGATCTTATGAATAAAAAGAGATGCATAAGGATCTCTTATGATTGAATTAATAAAGTGTATTAATTCAAAAAAAATCGATTACGTATGCAATCCGTCATATATACAAAGTTTTTTTCTTAAAATAATAATAAAATAAATTCAAAACGAAATGCATTTATTTTGAAATTGTTTTGGAAATAACATCAAATAAATTATATTGCTGCAAAATGCAATATGTTTTATTGTGTATTTTTATAGACAGTAATAATATTTTTTTTTTTAATACAAATCAAACACAAAACTAACATCAATAACAAAAAATTATAAAATTTTACATATATGATTTTCAATGCAAACTATATAATCAAGTTTTTCTCGAAACTATACTTTTCAGAAACAATGACTGATAAATAAGATACATTTTACAATCAAATTATTACGAATTTAATTGCATATTCTTAAATACTCTGTCTATTTAATTATACAAAAGTTTTTTTGCATAAAATATTTAGTTTTATCTTATCGATGAAATAATAGCTTGCATCCATTTCGTAAAATTTTAATTCTTTAATTTTCAAAAACATGCCATGCTTGTTATTTCAATAAATTACATATTTTCTCTATGTAAAGATTTAATTATAAATGTAAACTAAAAAGAGTATTCGTGTTTTAGTAAAATACGAATACGAGATATTTGTTCAAACGTGATGGCACCAAGACATAAACGTGTATAAATCTTTATTCGAAACGATTAAAAACGTGAGAATGAATTCATTTCTATGTGCGTACACGACAACGACAACCCTCATGCGACTCCCTCGTCGAGATAAATTAGCTTTTTCAAGAAATGATCCTCGATCCATGCACGGCTTCACGCATTGTTTTCGCACATTGCTTGTGAATGCGCGTGTATACACGCATCACGCCTCTTTATTACGCCTCCTTTTTTCCCTGCTCTTCTCGCTTTTTCTATTTGAAATACATAAATGCGATTTGGCAGCACCATTCTGTCATTCTCATAAACGGTACCGTAAATATTTTTCTCTTGTGTATATTCCACACATATTCCTCTATTGTTTTGTTCGAACAAAGTGAAACGAATTTAAATGCACATAATTCGGAATTATCTGGAAAATTATTGACATTATGAAAAATAAAATGTAAATTGCATCCATGCATAAACAGCATATGACATATGTATTATGTAACAATAAATGTATGTAAACAACATATAAACAAAATTTTTTTTAAAAAGCTAAGATTTTTCTATTTCTTTTTTTTTCATTTACTTAATATAAATAGCTAACAAATAATTATATATTAATTATTGTTCGAATTGAGCGGAAATATGCATACGTGTCTTCTTCTTATAATAAAAAATAAATATTAATTGTCACGATTCAGTATTACAGAGGAATATACAATAGAGAAAAATAATTCAACATAACTTGAAACGAAAAGATGGATTCAATGCAGTACTAAAAATAATAAGAAAAGAGAAGCGTTTATTATAGATAAATAAATGAAAAAGCTGTATTCATACGAGAAAGACGCGAACGATTCAAAATAAGTAATGGTACATCACATACAATAAAATAATTAAATAAGTAATATAAGTTGCGAAAGTTTAGTATTCAATTGTTATCAATAACTAATATTTATTACATATATACTTGCAAAAAGGATATTAGGTACAAATAATTATATTTTTTCATTTATATCTGTTTCAATTATTATATTAATGGAGCATTAATTCGTAATTCATAATATTCTTCTTATAATTTCCCTTTCAATATTAATAATTATCAATTTTTGCTCCAAAAGAGAAAATATTTTAAACTATCTCATAATCAGCTTCAATTTATTCTCTACATATACATAAATATATTACTCTTGTATAACATTCAAAAATAATCATTTTAGCATATATAGAGAGCATTATATTATAATTATATTATCATAATGTGTCAATATCGTGTTTTAGCATCATAAAGATCCCAAGCGCAAATAGCTTACAAGTACAGGACTTGGTGACGTTGCATTTAACAATGATCGATGGAACGCAGCATCCATTAGCATAGAAATGATTTCGAGTCGCGGCATCAGAACGTCAATCTATCGTAACTGTACGACAATACGGCGAATTGAGGAAGACTGAAATATTGCCGTTTATTGTGGACACACATGAACGTGAAGAACGAATATAGAAAAAGTAAGCAACTGCAGTAACCGGTCACAATCTGTTCGCCGCGCGATTGGAAAATAAAGCGTGCGCTGTCAAATCATTCTCTTCCGTGGACTATCTGTTCTATTAATCCGCAGATGCGACCTGGTGGAACGGCGTCGGTCATTAGGATAAATCGATATGCATTTTAAAGCAGCTTATAGCTCTTCTCCCTTCTTTCCTGCGGCAGAGAATATGGCAAACAGGCGGAAGGGGAGAAGGTGGAAAAAAGTGCAAAGAATAGTGTGTTACGCGTGAAACTGATTTTGCGTGTGCGTGGAACGGGCAGCAACGATTGGTCAAATCAACAATGGATCCTATGGCTTGTATGCCATTGGTCAGGATTTTCGGAGGGTTAGATGGCAAAGAATAGGGGGATGATACGGGATGAGTCGTCCACGAAGGGACGTGGGGAATAAGCGTTAAGTAGGGGGCGAACCACCGTGTCGAGAAAGGGCCATACGTGCAGGCAAGTAAATGGCTACTTATTCAGGCTGCGACACAACTCGCTTATGAAAGAAAATACGCGAACCGGTTTCGCTAATCCCTTAATTGTCGCCAGTGATAAACAGAGCGACGAAAAGCTCGCTGGTCCTAATCGCCGATTTTTTTGGGGTGAACTTTTCGAATGTTTCGACTTTTTTTTTTAGTGCAAATGCGACGAGCCATTCTGCCATGAGCGCTCCTTTGAAATATTTTATTATCGACAAAATGTCGATGTATCTTACACAGTAAAAAATGTTTTATATTTATATCGTAAATGATTCACTCAAATTCTTGTTAAAATTTTGTGTTGAATTTTTAATATATTTGAGAGTTTAATTTAACATAATTCATGAGCAAGTGGATAAATGAGATAAAAATATTTTAAAACGTAAAACGTATTTAAAATAAATTAATAAAGTCTGTATTAATTTAACATATCATAAATGTTAATTTTACTGAGATAAAAAAATATTAAAATATGCTTCCACAATTTGCTTACAAATTGTATCATTATTACTTTTTTATATTCTTTTAATTCTTTTACATAATATTTATGTTATTTCCTAATATATTCATCTTGTGTTAAATTAACATAAAAATTTAAGTTGACCGTTTAGGATACATGAAATATTCAATTTAATTAAAATTAATTAATACAAATTTTCCAACTGTGTATAATTCTGTCTGCAATCTGTCTTTTTCAGCAGAAGCAAAATTTCATTCTCACATTTTTTTCTTAGTTTTGTTCAATTCAATTTGAAGGTATTAACATTTGAGTTATAAAAAATTGGTAATGTAATAGAGATATTGTAATAGATATTGTAATAGATAATCCTGAATTTTTTCATATCTTTTAAAAGTCTAAAACAGTAAAAAAAAACTTTCATTTTTTTTACAAACAAACAAAAAAAAAGATTCCAGACAGAGAAAATAAAAATATTGCAAATAGAACATCTCTTAATTTTTCTCGCTGTCTCAGAATCCTTGAATTCATGTGTACTGCTGACATGTAGACTTGAATGATGTTGTTATATCATTAATCATTGTGTGTGTTTTGCTCAAATATTTGTGAAAACATCAGGATTGTGCTTTTATTCCATACGCACGCGTATACCTTAGTGCGACGTATGATATCGTCGAGAACCGCTACTATTTTGCCGGAAGTCACGTCGTCTCTGAAATGGCTCCAGTGGAGTTACCAATCCCGAGAAGTTGCCGATCGTTGCTACGCCGTGAGTCTGTACCAGTGTACAGGCAATTACTTTCAGACGCGGAGAGGCCAGTATACTTCCATATTTTTGCGTCGTCGGGGCACGACATGGAGAGGGTGTAAAGCCTGGAAGACGCGACGTTGGAAGAGTGGAAGCTGGTGGATTCGCCTCACGGAATGCGAGAGTACGAAGGATGCGTCTCTCGACGAAGACGGTGGAAGGACGGAGAAGAGACGACGGGACAGTAAAACGAGAAGAGCCGGATCGGATAAAGAGACCACGAGAAATTATGAGAAGAGAAGTACGGGGCCACACGAGGAGCGTTGCCCGAAGCGCGAGACGATATTTGCTCAAGCAGAGGGCTGGAAATCGACGGCGATCGACAATGCTGATGTATGCCGAGTGTATTTGTACGTGTGATAACCAACGACGGTTCGGAAGTTTTCGACGAATGATGAATATAAGGTCGAACAAATTCGAATCGAAGCGGGGAACAGTGGAAATTTGTCGAGACGAACGCAAGCATCCATTCATCGCATCACACAAGTCAGTATTACATCTTGATAAAATCTAATAAATCTTAATAAATTCTAATATCTAAACTTCGAGATCGAATAAAGAACAGTAGAAATAGAAAATTGTCAATCCAATATCGAAATGTCTACAAAAGTCAAAGTGCGAAAAAGCAATATATATACAGAACTTTTTCTTATTGTACATTTATAACTGATAGCAAAAAGATTGAGAAATTTGAAAGAAGAGAACTTAAGCTAAAAAACACTTAATCTTAGAATACTTAATGTAACTTCACTAAGTTTTTAGGAAGAATTCTTTATACTGAAAGAAATATTTGTTACAAATAACTTACTAGTATAAATAATTTGCTGTTGTTGATATGTGACTTACAAACACTTCCTTATTTTTCAATTAAGAAATTGTTCTAATCAGAATTTTTAACATATCAATAAAATAAATAGTTATTCATATTAATCAATTCTCTCAGTGTAGAAAGTTTATTAAATTCTTAGGAAAAGACCTTAAGCTAAAGAAACTTAGCTTAAATTAAGTCTTTAATTAAGGTTTTTTAGCTTAAATTTTCCTTCTTAAGAACTTAATTAAGTTACCTTAAGAATTAAATCAAGGGAGCTTAATGACGGGTTAAGCGATGCTAGTATATCACTGCGTCTGACTTTGGATTTACTACAAAACCATCAAACTACAACCCCATCCTGCAAAACCAAGTTTGGAGGCATCTCTCTACACATAGATCTTAGTTCTATTCCGCCTTGAAACGACAATGTGATCAGTGCCGAAAAAACGGATTATACAATGGATTAAGCGTGAATTTCGCTTTGACCTCAATGAGATGTTATGGGATACCAACGAAAGCATGAATCAATTCATAACGCTGTGCTACGTGCACAAAATCAATAGACTGTAAACCTTTTTAAATGTGATTTCGCGAAGGAATCCATTCGGAATTTATGCATTTTGCGTAACAATACCAAGACAGATACTTCTAGGAACGATGACAGCGGCATTGCGCCGAGGTCAGACAGAGAAACGATGCGGGCGCGAGATTATCGTATCGACGACTTATCGGAATCTTTCTGTCGGGAAGATCGATCGGAACGACCAGCCAACGCACACCTCGATCAAATCGAGAAATTCGATTTAGAGATAACGCGCATCGTGAAATCGGACCACAATCCTCCAGACGGCTGCGGTTGACAGATATATACAATTCTGCGATATTTCGAGAATGCCCGACGAAGATCGATAGATCGTCCCATATCTCCAACGCCATCGCCAACGAAAGCTCAAAATAAAAAAAACGTCGGAAATTCGGTAAGATGTATCGATTTGAACTAAAAATCGTGCCATCCTTGTATCGGATTTCTCCACTATATAAAAAAATCTATAATATTAATGAACTCTTTGAATTAAAATCTAGGTTAATTTTTTGAGAAATTTCATTTACAATAGCAAAAGCTTTTTTCTTAAAAAACAGATGTTAATACTGCCAAAGTATTATTTTATGCTCAATCGTAGAAATATGTTTTTTCACGCATTGCACAGATGAATCACAAAGTATCGCCAGTACGGCAAATAACGCGGAAAAGTCCATGGACAAGTTCGTGGGTCGATAAGGGCGAGACAGTCCTTCGCGCCTGCACCTCGAAAAGCAGCCGCCAATAAAAAACCACCCCACGTTCCTGTTTATACCACGCGCTTTGTTACTTGACCGCCCACACCTTCATCGATCGCTCGACACGACGCGCTCGCTCATCTTTTGACAGCGTGAAATATAAGGCGAGAGGCGCGAAGACGAAACTCGGAATATTCCCGTTATTTTTATATCGAGGAACGAATCGCCATTGGAGATAGTAATTGAGTGGATCACGATAAATCGACGTTATCCGCCACGCGAGCACAATACGGAGGATTAATCGGTGAAAATTGAAACTATCTCTCATTTCTCACGTCAAGATAGTTGTATTATTAGAACAGCGGTTTACGTGGTATATAATAAGAATAGATTACACGATAACGTAGAATATTAAATATATTTGGGTAATACGAGACTATGCTGAAATATCATAAATGTTAAAAATATTATAAACTTGTTTTGCATATTAATATTTCATATATTTATAAATTTTAATTTATTATAATTATATAAGATCTGTAGATCTGATGACTTTCTTTTGCTGAAAGATCTTATTTATTCGTTCGCAAATTTTGATGTTCCTATAGAATACATTCTTCGAGACGAATCTTATATTTATTATGATATATACATATATATATATATATATATATATATTGACAAACTTTTCTCAAATTCGCGACGAATTCAATATCTCATGAAACATTCATTGTTTTCAAATAAATCTAATCAAGTTAGGGGACAAACAGACCAAACAAAGTCCAGAACAAAGACATAAGAATGGACATGCACAAAGTGTTATTTATAAATATTGGAGATTGTCAACTAATCTTATATCAGGAATCACATCTATGTGAGTTTAATTCTTATTTCTCGTAAATATCCTTTATTAAAATCTAATACTTGCCAACACTGAAAGACAGTAATTAATTATTATACTTATTTTAAGTTTTATTAAAAGCACTATTGTTTTATCAAATAAGTAATTAATTACTGCCTTACAATATTAAATTTTTTGTAAGGGATGTAAATTGTGTAATGATTGTACATTATAGTGTTCTTATTGTCTCTTAATAAAAGTCTGAAGTCATTCCGATATGAATCTCTAATAATAAAATATCTGTATATTCTGCATCTTAAATATATCCTATTAAATAATAACTCTCTGAATTTAGACATCTCTGTGGTCATATCCTTTTATCAAAAGTAATTCAGCGTATTGAATCAGTAAGCCTGATTTACGAGCATTTTCTCTCTCACCTCAAGTTACAAGGGTTCGATGCCGAAACACTTATCTCACTCGCGAAACTGATTTAGACAGAAAGATTTGTTGCAAAAGTGGCGCGCGCCCGGTCGTCAGGCCGTCTTTTAGTCGTAGCCTCCGGCATTCTCTCACCTACGAAAGCTCTAACGATCTCGGCTATATGATCCAGCGAGGGTGCTGAAAGCGCGCCCTTAACCCGTCAATTTAGTTCGCAACGGTCTATAAAAATTGTATAACTCATTTCCTATGCGCGCGGTGAAGCTCAAAAAAATAAAAAGAGTAATCAAATAACGTGAGTATGCCAGCGGTTTGCATATATTACTGATAAAATTCGAACTGTTTTCAAAAGCAATGAAGATTCTAACTTAAGAATCTTGTATATAGATTCTTAAAATAATTGTAATAAATACAATAATTTTTATCTATTTATTTGTTATTACTACTATTATTATTATTAAGAACGAATAATTATGCAAAAAGTTTCTAAAGTAAAATAACGTGCATTAAATTGTCTTGTTTTAAAGCTGCCATAATTTATTAAACAATTTTTCAAAAATTAATTTTATATATTAATATTTCGTATATTAAAACAATTATTTGAAATATCAGTTTCTTCAATTTATTTATCTGTTAAATAACTTCTGTCTTTCTAAGTGTGTATAGACATATCAATTATTTGAAATAAACATGGGTTTATGCATTCTAACAGAGTATTAAACGTTGAGAGTTGAGAAGCGACGTGTTTACGCAGACAAAGTCTGTCTCTAGTTTGTCGAAAACGAGTGTTGATACGATTAATAGTGCACCTCGACTTTGACAGATAGTCAATAAAGATCGGAACAACAGAATCAGCTTGAAGAATGAAAATCGAACACCATCATTAAACATGAAACGCAACCTGTTGATTAATGGAAATTGATATTGTCAATATGGATATTCGGATGTAGATACATGTAGCTAATACACTGTTAAATTTTAACGTCAATTTATATCAAATTTGAGTTATTAAAATCATTTATTATAGGTCGCTACTGCTCGCACTTTATATGCCGTTAATTTACTGAAACAATAAATAAATAATTAAATAATTTAATTCAAAAAAATATAAATTAGACTCAAATTAACTCATTATTTACTATTATAAGTGCATGTTAATAGACGTTATTTATATAGAGAGATATTATTTACTTTAAAAGTAATCATAAAAATGGATTAATTTATATTTTAATGCACATAAAAATTAAAAATAACAAAATATTATTTAATTCAAAGGATCGGGTTACCATCACTCTTTTAATATCTAAAACTGAGAAAAATGTCTGGTTGGATCAATTCGAGTTTTGGTTGAAAATGGTCGACGGATACATAATTTTCTGCTTAAATCTACAAGAATTCTAATCGGGAGACACAATAGTGTCTCGGCGCTAAGTCAAGCGCAGCGATTAAAATAATAGGAATTCTGATTACAATCAAAATTATCTAGTTTTTCTATTTTTAATTAGACATTTTTCTTAGCGTAGTGGAGATATAGCACTAGTAAAAATCGAATGGCACGCGAGTGGCTTCCCCAAAAACACGACCGGTTAATTACCTCTCCTAAACGCACGCGTGCCTACTCTTTGGCGATAGACGCTAGTAATGGCTGGTCTCTTGATCACTCAGCTGAAAAAATAACGAGGCGCCGCGCTTCCTATCCTTTCCCTCAACTACGTACCGTTAGCGATGCATGCACAAAACAGCTCTCATCATTAATGTCTCGTGTGTATCTAAATTCAATAATAACATCGCTTATTTTGCAACACAAGAAAATTTGTAAATTAATTTTATTTTTTTGTACTCGCTTTTCACCCGAATGAAAAATCAATGTTGTTTTGAGATTTGATTCTTAATTTTTGTAGTTTTCATGAACAGAAAAAAATTTTGTGAATTTATTTATTATAAATTGGTCATTGTTGAATGGATATTTTAGATTAACTGATTAATACTAATTTATTTACATTTGTACTGACAATAATAACATATAATATATATTATATGTTCATGTACAATATGTTTCTCTGAAGAATTCAACGTGATAAACAGGTTTCTCGTTAACGTTGTAGTTTGATGGAAATCCTTTTGGAAATGTAATTGCCAACTAACATTAATGTCGCGGTTAACAGGCCTAGAATGTCGCAGTACCTCGTTCGCGATGAAATATTTGCGACACACATTCGCAGCAATTAAAAGCGTCTGCCTTCATCACAGACACCTCCCGGCGATATTAACGCTCATTAACGTACTGATTATTTTCTCGCGATGATAGTCATGTCCCTCAGGAATCGTTGTAAATCAATCATGCAACACACGATGCAAATAATAGTCAAGTAACTTCCTTATAATTAAACAATATATAATATTGCACATTTTGCGACAGAAGATGATTGATCAGTGATAAACTTCTTGTGTTTCCGATTAGAACTTTCCGATAAGAAACGTACAAATTTCATTACATCTACATATCACAAGTAATATACACTTTTAAATTCATAATGTCCAATTATACTAATTTTAAGTTACTTGTAATTATTTCTGCAGGTCTTACTCTCAAAATGTCGTCAATTTGATTAAACACTGAAATTACAAATTTAACTTAAAAAAAAATATTATATATTAAATTTGACTCGAATTTAATTTATTATTTAAATGCATACGTATTAATAAGTATATCACGTTGAAACTAACCAGAGAAATGGATTGATTTATATATTTTGACACACATAAAAGTTAAAAATAAAAAAATGATATTTAACTCAAGAGATTGGATTAGTTTCTTTATAACAGTGCAGAAACGACGCTGCATGGAATGTCGCAAGAAAGACATTTGAAGAGTTTACTCGAATTCCAGTGTACGTTCGTTTATACAAATGCAATCTACGATTGTATGTTACGAATAATTATAGAAGTTATCCTCGCATTGCCTTCGATGAATTCGATCGACGCGAATACGCGAATGTAGCGTATGTACCTATCTTTCCGGATAAATTACGGTCATGCATTCTGAAATCCTTTGAGGTGTTTCCTCACCAGGAACGTTCAGTTTCGCGCCGGTTGACGTAAATGCGTAGGTGCAAAAGCGGGATGAGATATCCCGCGTGCACGGGGCGCTAAAAGAAATCAAACATTTCTGGTTATCTTCCACCGGGGGATGAGCTGTTCGACAAGAAAATAACTCCGCTCCGCTCTTCTGTTCGGAATAAACGCTCCTTTTCGTTCTGTTCTTACTGCCACCCTCCTCCCCCGCCCGGCCCACCTCGTCCTCCCTTTCCGTTCTTCGACTGGATATAGATTGGAAGATACGGCTCGCGGACTGGGCAAACCGGCGCTGTTATAAAATAGTACGGGGGCATTAAGCGCACCGCTAAGCGACTGTATATTATTCTGTTTGTAGCCAGACGTCCGCAGGCTAATGTTGCCATTCTTGAAAAAGTCCGCTGCGCCCCGGCGTTTATTGGCGCCTCCGCTCGCACGTGATATTTTTTCGGCCGCGGGGCCGTCTAATCGGAATCGAATTTATCGTTTAACGCGAAGCGCTGAATGCTGCAGAATGTGTGTATATATTTGCCGGATGATTTAAATACTTCGCTCTCTCATGCGCACGTGGTATTCTCTGAGCGATTATGCAGTCGTGGTTTCGCTGATTTATTAAGCTTTCGGAAGATTGAGACATCCAGTACTCGGATCAATTTCAACAAACTGAACTTGATTGGACGAAGATGTTTTTTTTTTTAACAAATCGCGTTTAACTTTAGCTTGCATTTTGTAGTTTATTTCATCAAACCTTAATATCGAGGTAGAATCTCACAAAGACAAAAAGTCTATTTTTTATTATAATACATAATCTTCATATTCGTAGAAGAAACATTTTAATTAATCAAAACTTTATAAATTATTCTTTATCCTTATTCTTTTTCACTTCTATAATTAATACATAAAATTAAAAAAATGTTTTTAATAAACACATAGTTAGATTTTCTTTAATTTGTAACTTTGGAAGAGAGAGATTATTACATAACTTAGAAATTTTTTCAAAATGCAAAGATGAAATTTTGCTTATTCTCAAATTTCATATTAACAGAATTTGATTTAAAAATATGTTATTGGAAATATTTGCAAATTTATTTATATAGACAGATGACATATATTTAAATTTAAGTTATAAACAAATTAGCTTCATGTTAATTAAAGAAAGTGGGAAGGAAGTGAGAAGTATATATCTATGTATTTGAAATACCCCGCATATTTAATTGTCTTAGGAATCTCCTGGATTCAATTCTCGACTTTATGTCGCAATAAGTGCCGGAGGGTCAAATCGCGTGGAGCGTCATTAAAGTCTGCTCGCGGCTCTACGATCCTCAACAGTAGAGAGCACCAGTAGAAAGCTCTTTATACGGGAGCTGGCATCTTACGATGCGCTTCTTGTTGCGCATCAATGCAAGCGGGTAACCGAAGACGGGGTAAATCACTCCGAGTTTTGCCGCTGGCTGCTGCCGTCATTGGTACGGTAGCCCCCGTCGAAATAATACTGGCCGCTCCTCCCTTGCGCCGCGTACGTTAAAGATGCCATCGTACAATGACGATCATCGAGAAAATATCGAGTGTCCGTAACATTATACTTTCGTGCATTTAAATGCCGGTGTTGGGGCGTGTGCGCGCGTATACTCAGCTTGTTGCGTGTCAACGAGTGGCGAGCGTATAAAACCGGCGATGTCTCGTGTAATCGTGAATGCTCCTTGTCCGCTATATGATCCCAAGTTCATCAGACGTTTACCGAATACATATAATATTATTATTGATAAAGTTCGACACGACGTGAATCTGCGTTACTATTGAAGATTTAAAGTCACTTCGACTATGATAAATTCTAACGTAATCGGTATCGTGCATAACATACATAGAAAATAAAACCAATTTGTTACCTATACTTTTGCGAAGAAACGAAACTGTTTTAGAATATTATTAGTAATCTGGATTAATCGCAAATCGCCGAATATGCCGAATATTAGTGATTTCAAATTCAAATAGCTAAATATTGATGGTTTCATCCTGTGGTTGTAGTTGTGTACACATAGTTTATCTTCGCGCATCCACGAAATCGGTTTTATAATGCATATGCAAGCACGTATACGAATAAGCATATATTCACTCGCCACTAATTAGCCGGTCCACGTTAACTAATTGGCTACTCACGCTTTCTCCATTTTCTGCAATTCTATCTTTCTTATTCTACAATCTTGTCTGTGTCGTTGCTTTCTCACTTTCTAATTGTAATGATAATTATCTTCCATTGTGTCCGTTTTAAAATTTTATTGCGCTAATTGATAATATATAAATAAATATATAATTTATATACATATATATATATATATATATAACTT
>NW_011627829.1:155269-231842 GCF_000204515.1 Acromyrmex echinatior
TTCAATTTGGTATTATCTACCAAAGAAATTTAACTGCAAAACTTTGAAGAATTATTTCATCCCTTAAATGAGTATGTTTTTTTAATGTTGAATAATGTATATTTAAAAAAAAAATATATATATATATATAATATATTGTAATTAAAATTGAATAAAATAAGATGGATTTGGAAGATCATTATTGTCATCACTGCCAATCTTCATCACTAACTCTTTTTGTAACTCTATATCGACTTACTCCAATCTATCTAAATGCTACCGAACGTCAAAATTTCGCAAAAACTGATGAGCACATGGCAAGATTTCTCCACGAATGATACGTCGACCGAGTCAGAGATCAAGTCGAATCTTCACGAAGAGCTCATTATCATGGCCCGTCACCCTCGTAATGGGTCGCGCAGGTCTACGACGTTTTTCCCACAGTTCTCTCCCGTCAAAACGCGCCGGAGGAACATTGGCGGACGTAGAAGAAGAAGACGAAGAAGGAGGAGAAGGCAGAGGGTCGGTCGGTTGTCTCCGTGGTCCGGTAGAAAAGGTCGAAAAAGGGAGGGGAAATAAATAAAAAAAAAAAGAGAGAAACGCGAAGGGAGGAAAAAAGGAGGAACGAGCAGAGGAGCGGAGAAAACAAAACGGAATTGTGGCCTAGCTGCGGTGGATGATTTAGGGGGCGAGGGTCGCGGGTCGAGACCGGGCTCTGGAATGCTGGACCTTCTTCTTCTTCTTCTCCTCTTCGATCCTCTTTTCTCTCGCGATCTCCTCGTCTCTTCCTCGCAACGTTCTCTCCCTCTCTCGCATTCACTCCCACTTTGTATCTCTCTGCCATTTCGTCCACGGTGAAATCGTCGTCGTCGAGGAGATACGGAAGGAGTAGGGGGAGGAGGAGGAAAAGATGATAAGAGACAAGGATAACAGATAGAACATTTACATAGGTCGTTAGTGCGGGCAGATGTAGGGACGCGTATACCTAACAGTGACCGCGTGCCCACCTTGTGCCTCCGGTTCCTGACCGTGAGACTCCAACTTCGTGGCGAGATCGACTTCCTATTGTTGCTCGAATTTGTCACCATTTCGTTTCGTTAACGGCCGTCGCGAATAAACGAGCTCGTAACTCACGCACGTAATAGAGAATCATCCGAGTTTTCGCCTCGCTAGCTTGATAGAGACAAGAAAAGACAAAGAAAGACAAAATTTTTATGGTATTTAATTCTTTCTATATCAGAGCATTACTATATGTATTGATATTCGTGCTTATATTAATTTCACGTTGATTGTATGTAATCAACATCGGACTTGATTCACGGGCAATTTTTCTCTTTTCAAGAAATGGATGGAAGCCAAGATTCAGCCAATACATATCTGCTAATGCTGGCAATATGTGTGTGCAAGATTTATCGGCGGATATCCTGTCTCTTTCACGTTTGTCGCTCGCTCTAAAATTTTTACCGAACCTCACTTTTGTTATGTTCGTAGTATATTGAAAGACGTATTACTGCATAATATGACAATATTTATATACAATTTTATTCAATCATCAGAAATGTTTCTTTGTGGTACGGTTAAAGAAAAAATTTCTTTGATTTGAATATAATTTTTTGAAATCAATTAAAAAAATTTATTCGATTTCAAAAAGTGATATTATAAATCAAAGAAATTTTTTCTTTAATCGTACAGCAAAGAAATGTTTCTTTGAATCGAAGAAATCTTTTTCTGGATGGTTGCACAATGCTTAAAAATTTTGTTTCAATAGGTAAGACTCGTAAAAATTTGTCTTAATATTAAATAGATAAACCTTATAGTATTATTACTTATTTCGTTTATTATTAATTTCGTTATAAATAGGTGTGAATCATTTTTTATACAGTCGATGGGTATATAAACACTTCGAATTTCTCTTCTAATCTACCGACAAGATCGGGCAAACCTCCTGTCCCACGGACTCATGTCGGATTGACCTAAAGGGCCACGTCAAAAATCATACGGATACATGTCTCAGGTCGTTTTGACGTCGGGGCACACCAGCCCCATTTCTTTATTGTAATTTAATTTCGTAACCCGACGCCATGTACCTTCGGCCAGGGAAATTATCAGGGGTCCGTGTGTGGCACGTTATAATTTTCTCATAAGAAGCTCTGACGAATTGAGTTTCGAACGTCCAAGAATGTCATAAGCGAACGTTTCGCTTGAAGAAGAGCTAAGAGTCAAGACCTTTTCACACCAAATGTACGCGAATAAAATTATTCGTCAAAAGCTTTCTCGTCTATGGGGATACAAGTTTCTCTTTTTGATGAAATTAATACTGCGCGAAAGTTTGTAGCTACATTACACAAGTAATAACTGTGTAAATTGCAACGATGATAAACGTCAAGTATTAAGCGTGTAATAATATAAATTTACATCCCACAATTTGTAGAAATACTATCACTATATCGCATTTTGATTGAACACGTAATTGCTTTATTACTCAGCAAGTTGCTCAGCAATTAAACAGAGTATAATATACAACCTGCTGTACGAATAATTTTTAGTATTTCGATGACTAATAAATAACAGATAATAGGCAATATTTTCTTCGAAAATCATGACAATTTAGTTGGATTTTCTACAGAGTATTTAATTACCACTTAATAGATGTTTTCAAGAATGTTATATGCACTCAAATACCAATAACTGATATTTATTCTAACGCATGTATGTCACAATACTCTATAGAATTAAGTTTTAATTTTCAAATACAAAAACAAACAGAACAATTAAAATATTAATTATAATGTTAATTATAACTAGACAAAGATAATTTGTGATCAAAATTTCTTTTAAATAGTGATCCTCACTAAGAAAAAGAAAAAAATCGTGGTTACGCATTCCAATATTAAAAGAATGAATATTAATTTCAATAATATACAGTGTATATTATATTTGGAATTTGTATATATTATGATTTTTAAATAACAGCCAACAATAAGAATGTGCGAACGTTGCATGTGAAAAAATATTCTGTATTATTCCATGTATATTCATATAAAGATTTAATACAACCTATCGATCTCCGCTATCGCAAAAAGGTGTTACCTAAGTTTTTACGCAAATCTAGCAAAATTATCTTTGCGAGACGTAAGTGCGAAAAGTCGTAATAAATAAAATCGCACTGTGAAACGACGTGTGTACACGCTAACGGCGTATCAGCGATAAAAAAGAGACCTGCGTCAGCGTCGCGTGGACGATTGTATAAATAAGAATTATATTGTATAAAATATGAAATTTCGCATGAGGGTGACGCGCGTTACAGAGAAATAAGTATGCCAAACCAAAAAGAGAGCATAGATACAAAAAGAGATACTGCGAAGTATTAAACGTGAGCGCACAAAGATCTAATTGCGTCCTTAAAACGAGTGCATAAAGTTGCGTTGCTGGAAAATCATGAGGTTGGTTTTGCGTTGATAATGCAATAACGAAAATAAAATATAAAATAAAAGAGGAAGGGTCAAGTATGTGTTGTGTATATTAGATGGGACGCCGTAAAAGTTGTTCTCTCGTCTCATTCTTTGCCCATTCTTCTCTCTTCCTCGCTCGCGTTGTTTCATCTTATCTCTTTTTTTTTCTGCATTCTCTACTTTTCATTTCTTTCGCGTCTCTCTCCTCTCGCTCATGGTGCATGTGTATACGTCTCGTCCGTATATACAGAAGAGAGGTAAGTTTCGCCAGTCCGCGTTATATTTACGAAGAGCCTCTACCTCTAATGGTTTCGATGCGCTCGGACGCAACGCGTACCTGTCCCGCGCGGAGTGCGTGTGCACGCACGCGTGTGTAGAGCGATTCCTCATGCGCGCGTGCGTGCGCACACGCGTGCACGTCCCGATCCCGCGATGCGTGATACAGCGCATAGGGAAGACGAGGGAGGATTCACACACACGCACATACACGCACATACACGGGCCGCACGGGCGTGAATTATGCCTCGCGCGAGATGTCAAATTGCTCGCCATATCATAAAATATACAACTCCGCGCGCTGTGGGAAACATTATGTTCTCTCCCGGTCCTCTTCGCTCCCCCCTGGCCATTCCACCTTCAACCACCCGGTTGTCCCCACCGTCCACCCTCCCACGAGTCCTCCTTCTCCCTCTTTCCATTCTCGTTCTCGTTTCTCACCCCCGCGCAGCCGTCATGATTCGCAAATAAATTCGCGCGGCGCACCGCAGTCGTATTAACGTCGAGACGGTTTCGGCGCTCGCTTCCGGAAATTCATTTTTCCGTCGGCGACATAATGTCACCTCAATGTAATGGTGAAATCGTAGCATATACGTATATGGAGAGAAAGAATGATTTTATTTAAGTATCTAAACATTCAGGTACATACAGATCTGAAAATAATTTTGTTGAACAATCAGAATAATTATCTTGGACGCTCAAGATGATTGTGGAATAGCAGACACGTAAAATTATTGTGCGATGATTGATACCAAATTGAGCAATATTGTAATATCAAGTACGCAGAAAGAACTATTTTTCTGAAATATTTAAAAACTTAGCTGCGATAGTGTTTAGCATAATTATTTTTAGATCTGTATCTAAATTTTTAGATATTTTGATAAAACTATTCTTTGTATATATCGTAATATATGACAACATAATTTAAATAAAAAAGAGCAACTTGCGAATCAGATACGATGATCTTTAGATTTTTGTGAGGATTTTTGTTTCATAATAAATGACTGCGATTACATCAAGAATATTTGAAGATAATTTTAATTCTGCTTTTCATAATTCTCTCGAGAAATGTATACAAATCGTATGTTTATTCAATTATCATATGCTTTTTACGAATGCGTATGACACTTCAACTTTAAAAATTATACTTTGAAAAGAGCAACGTCGTTATGTATCCGTCCAATAGCTAAAGCGTAATATACCTGCGACTCACTTTGACCTGATCTGATTTAGCGATCTTTCCGCCACGCCTCACGTCTAATCGCTAGACGAGAGAGAGAGAGAGAGAAAGAGAGAGAGAGAGAGAGAGAGAGAGAGATTTCGGTTCATTAATAAGCCTAAAACTGGCCCACACACGAGAGCAAGTCTTAAAGAGAGTGCTCCGTCGTGCCCAAGAGAGATCTCTCTTTCTTTCTCTCGCAGAACGTTCCGTCCCGCGAGAGGAGAGCTGAAGATGAAAGATCCATCGATGATACATAGTGTATCGACGCGAGAAACCGTCGAATCATCGACCGTCAATAAATACCGATCGATCCCGCGCCAGCGTCTATTAATGACTAAACGTCGGCTAACCAAATTAACCGTGACTAAAGTGCGTTTAACTCGGCATTCCTCGTACTCGCGTAACATTGTTTAAACCGCCCCGGTTACCGTACGATAAATCATGATCGTGTACGCGTGATTTCCTCAATGATTTTGCAACCTTATAATGGTATTCTTTAACACAAACTTATTGTGTTGATAAAAAGATTAGCGCTGCGTTAATCTTTGATACATTGGCTGATACAACGATTTATTCAATTTGCAACGTAGCTTCATGTCGAAACTAAATATACGACATTACATGCAACAACAGAAAAGAAAGAAAATCACTATCCCTTAATAGAAATATAATATTCTAAAAATATAGGAACTTTTGTTTTCTTTTATTTTTGTGTTGAATCTTCATTTGGATCGGAATTCATAGTCGTAACTAATTTTCGATCTTTAATTATTTGAGAGTATTAATTATAGATTCATATATTAGATTAATATTTTATAGATTTCTATTTTACAAATCTATTTATTTGAACAATATATTATTATTAATGATTTATATGCATAATCTCAGAGAGAAAGAGAGAGATAATAATTATTTAAAAAATATCTATCCAAAATATAATTATTTAACAATTTTTCTAGACTATAATCATTATATGATTGTAAATAGTTAGAAGAAATGATGACAACATGATAAATGCTCATAAAATGCTCCAAGAACATAAAGTGTTTATTGAAGTTTATTTGAATAATAATTAAAATCTATCATTCATTAATCTAAGATTGTCGAAATAACAAATAATTCATGATTCGATGTTTTATGAAAGAACATTAGGAGAGTCTAATCCTTGTAAAAATTAAATATAGATTAATAAATAATCAGAGATTTATGAAACTCTGCTTATTCGTCAAATCATGATCGACTAAGAATATTGGCCTTAGTCTCATCAATATTATTAGTACGCATTCGTTTAATAAACTCTAAACGGGAAAGAATTTTTCACGTGATCGAAGAAAGTTCTTTTTTTCTGCATGATATTTAATGAAATTCCTCCAAGATTACTTGCCGTTATTGCAGCAAGGTTAATGTATCTTCTTACTTCTCTTGTTCTTTCCCCAGTATTCTCCCTTTTCTCTGCTATCCCCTCGTCCTTATATTCTCTCAAGTATCCATCGCGCGAGGTTTCCCCACTTAATCCTGTCCGTACGTAAATCATGAACTTCCTTCTCGACGCCTGCAAGGATACTTGGCAGGACTACCCATGAAAAAAAGGGAGAAGGAGTAAGACATGAGAATGCAGACGAAAGCAAATCGAAACTTTTCTAGAAAGCTGCTTTCTTCATATGAAACTTTCCTCATATGAAGCTGGTCCGTGGTTTTTCCTTCTATGAATGAATAGGTGAAAGTTACACAAAACGATGTAACCGAAACACTTCATCGATTTACGCCCGCAAAAATCGATCCTTAAAGAGCGAAGTGTGCTCGAAAGAGGAAAAAGCGGTATATTAAATACGTGATACAAAGGAGCACGGGATATGGGAAAGAATGGTCCAAAGGCACGAATAGCCTGAAATACTATTGGACAAGAAAAAGAGGAGGCGAAGATAGAAGGGGCGGTACCTAAAAATAACAGTGTATATATAGTGCTACTCGAAACACAATTCGTGCCGATTCTCGAAACCCAAAAATGCTAATCCCAAACGTTTTCTTTGGACCAAACATCCTTTTTCTCTTTCCATCTTTTACTTTTCCCTCGAGACTCCCTCGCTTTCCTGTTTCGTCGGCTGTCATGAAAATATTACAAACCTAGACGATCTCTCAGCGATTCGAGACTGCCGCGAAAAGCGCCTTTAGGGTTCATCGACGGATTCGACGTGGAAAAGCTCCCAGATCGGACAATGGATCTCTAACAAGCCCTCTGTCGCGCATCTATACGTATATTCCTTCTTTTTCCTTCTACATACATTCCTTCCTTTTCCTTCCTGCCTTTTGCGGTGCCGTTTAGCACCGGTGCACAAAGCTACAACAATGCATCGCTGAGTTCTGTCCTATGCGTAAGCCCACCGGGGCCTATTTTGGTTTTCCTTTAAAAATCTCGAACCGTGTTGAAACACGCGGCGGGGCCGGCGTCTGTTTGCACGTTTCTCCGAAGAGTGCCACTGCGCAAAAGTTGACGAGACTTTCAGTAGCCCTCGAAATAAGGGATAAGGGCGCGCGTGTACTTTTCGCCTCAATGAGGATCTTTGATCCCTCTTAAGGGTCCTCGAACGATGGCGTTTGTAACTTGCGTTTAGAGAAACACGCAAGTCAGAATCTTGTCGATATGTTACTTTCAGTCAAGTGAAAGTAAAACACAGAAAATTATGTAACGTACAGTTATTATGTGATAGTTAAAGTGTGTCAGTTATAAATGTAAAAATTCCAATTTTTTTCAATAAGAACTTTTCAAAAAGATGTCTCGGAAGAATTAAAGATTTTTTTCTTTTAATGAAATCAAGCAGAGTTTGAATATGTATATCACATATTTTGTACTCAACACAAACTAAGTTTCTGTTCCATTGCCTCGTCGAGGAAATTAAAGGCATACTGAAATCTTAATTTCATAATCTAAACTGAAACAAGCAAAAGTTTTATGTTACGGTCAAATGATTTTCAGACACGTGTAAAACCAGAGACATTGTTACTACATAACGAAGACATACAATTACGAATTAGATAGGCGCAAAAGATACTCCATATTGTAATAACTATATATATGTACACAAGTTAACTTGAAAAACGCCACTTTCCGCGAATAAATGCGATGTACTTTGCATGCGAAAAATCTCTCCACATATCCAGGGTCGAATTGTCCAAAAAATATCTCACGATCCCCCCCCCCCTTTTTTTCATTTTCAAATTAGGTGTACGATAAAATACCAATTGTAATTCATCGATTTAACGAATAATGCCAAATAGTCACACTATAATTTTTGAAAATTATTTAAGAAGGAAGAAATTTCTGAAATGCCAGGATAATTAGCTGCATGAAACGGTCATCGGATTATCCGATATAATCTGGCAATCACCCACCGGTCGCGTCGCCCCAAAGCTCAGCTCACAAAAATACCGCAAAGAATTCTGTGAGAACTGTACCGATTGTCCTCGTACCGGTTTCCTTGGAAATGATAGGTCGGCCGGATACCGACCCTGGTAACTCTAGACGGACAACCGGGCAGACGGAGTCCGTGGCGCCCCTATCTTTTATGCCGGCAGTTTCTGAAAATCTCTGAGCTTGATCTCTCTACCCCGGATTACAACAGATGAGAGTGAAAGAGATAGAAAGGCAGAAAGAAGGAGAGAAGGAGAGAGGTGGTCAGATCGTGGAGGTCGCACGACGAGCGAGACGGTGAGGGAAGCTGGGAGAGAGATTGGTTGTCAGCGACAGCAGCAACCGCAGAGGCAGCAACACGTGTGTGCGCTGGACCTGGCGGCGTTTACATAAACACGTATAAACGTCGTGTAAACCTCGGCGCGACACCAGTCCCCCGCATTCTAGAGGTTGTACGTGTGCGGACGGTTCAACGTGCGTCCGTGAGAGGGTCCAGTGACGGTAGCATCCCCGGACTCAGATAACCGGCGAGGATATATACGACTCTAAACTGCACCTACGTGCGGGGACGTTCTTGGGCTACCGAATTTTCAAGGAGTCGCGACAGAATGTCAAGATAGCGACGGCAAGGATGCACGAGGAACCGGATCAAGGATGAGAAGTGTCCGGTTGACTGGTGATTCTCGGGAAGAACCGACAAATGTCATGCTAGAGAAACCGGACAGCTTCTGGTTGTTGGACGTTTAGTCACTAAATATATTTCTTGCCACTGACTAAGAGATAAATGTTTTTATTAGCAACTATATAAATACATTATACAGACAGAAAATGGAAAATGCAAATTTCTAACATTATATTCGCAAGAATCCGATACGTAAACAAATGTAGAACGGTGTGATAAATTCTGAGACAGCTTAGATGGAAACGAGATCCTGCCTCGCATCGTCAGAATGTTATTTGGGTCAACTATTATCTTATCCTAACGCGATCTGGAGGTAGTGAGCCTAACATGCTTTCCAATAGACGTCGGAAGGTGGATATATCATGGAGGCTCTCGTGGGGCACGAGTGAAAAAGATAGCATTGGAGCAAGCGCGCGAATGAGAGAAAAAGAGAGACGACAGAGAAGAGAGGGAATGAGCAGATACTCGAATTACTTCAGCAAAGAAACATCTGCCGATGGCGCTCTCCCTTTCAAAGCCAACATGGCGGAATGATCGGCGCATCAACCGGTAGTTACGTTTACCCATGGATCTGCGGTTCTTTTTTTTTCCTATACTCTTCTCCCTTAGGCTGATTCCCTCTCCTCGTTCTTTGCTCTTCCTCGCGCGCGCGCGCGACCACCTTTGGCAAAAAAATCCAGTTGCGTTTTCGCAGGAAAACCCCAAACGTCTATCTGTCTACTTCGCTCCCTGTTTCGCCCTTCTTGCATTCGCAGCCAGGCCGCTCGTGCGGAAAGAGGAAACGCTTTTTCTTCGTTAATACAGATTCGGGCTCTTGTCCCGTTGTGATCATAGTATCGCAAACAAATCTGTGGATCGCAAACATAGCAGGTGCTACGCAAGCGTGTCGCCATCGGAACTCCTGGAGTGACACAAAACGACAGAAGCGATCAGAGATTGAATCGATGTTAGTTCTGCAATCTCGGAAGTGCAAATGGAACAATATTTTTGAACCTCTTCCAACCTGAATAAACGTAGCATCGGACGATGATTAACGTGCACAACGACTGATTTCATTTTCCGAAAGATCACCGATGAAATCACCCTCCCGTGGTGCATTTCGAGATTTTAATTCCTCTTGAATGTATATCCGTCCATCGTTCATTAAATCATTCGCACTTCAATTCATTTTCTCGTTTTCAATTCCTTCATAACGTGGAAAAAATCACCAATCTCCGAGTTCCTCTCTCTCGAATTGCTCGACGAAGAATGAACAGCAGATTGCGTGCCGTAAAAAAAGTCAGTCGATTCTATCCATCGCAGATTATTTGTGCAACATGAAGTGCCTTAAGCTCACGCGTAGATCCAATATCTAGAGATCCTAAACCGCGGTAAGATCAAGTCGCAGCGATTCTACCGTGACTTTTGTATCTCCTTAGTCGATCGCGATGACTGAAATCGATATACATTTAACAGAAAATCCCTCCAGGATTTCCTAATGCCGAACGTATAACAAGAAAATTATCCACTTGAGGGGCCTCTAAAAATGGAAACGGGAATGCGTAGAAGAGAAGGGAGGTTGAAAGGTTGCCGTAAAGGTGGAGAGGGTAGTTTTCTCTCGATCCGGTACGGTTCGCAACAATGTCCGGTGGTCCCAAGACTGGTGTCCTCCACGAATACAATGGCTGCGAAAAATCATCCATTATCCGCGCGAGATCCACGTATAGAAGGGAGATGACGAGAGAAAGATGGAAAGAAGATGGTGAGGTTGCAAGTTTGGGTCCATGGACAATGGCGTACGCCCATATATCACTCGACTGATTTTTCCGAAAAATGGAATCAATGAGTTTTTCTCGAAGGTGCAACGAAGAAAAGATGGGATTCCAGTCACCTTTTCGAACTAATGGAATACTTCCGATCGTGATTTCGACCATTATGGAAGACCAATATGGAAAATTTCTTATTCTCGCTTTTAATTCTTAGCGGAAGTTCGACCAATTGAATACTTTACAACTTTATGAGATTTAAGATGTTTAGAAACTTAGAAGTATCATTTAGAAACCAGTAATATTTGAAGAATAATAATTTCATTATTAAAAATATAAATAATATTATATTATTTTCTATTTAATATTTTCATAAAAACATAGAGAAGGAGACGGATAAAAAAATTATTAAAAAGAATAATTAATTAAAAAACAATAATATAGTAATGGCATCTTTAATTAATTATACAAAATTTGTGCAGTCCCTATAAGACTTATTTTGCATAATCGCTTAAAATTATACATGACATATGTGTGAATTTATTCTCTTAAAATCTATATATTAAAATCAATATTTTTATGATTCAGTAAATAAGAAATAAGTGCATCTTTTGTTTAGATGCTCTGTCCCCCAATAGATGAAGTACGGACTCACGATCTAAATCTAGCCATCGAACCTGCACATTCCTCCATGACGCCAGTGTATTACACATACATGTACAAGCTCGCGCGTGTATCGTTCTTCGATTTCAGCCATAGCCAAAACGATTATAATAACTATTTTATCCGGCGCGGATCTGGGCCATTGTGCCTCTCCATTCTGAAAGTCATAACACGATGCCTGTACTGCCCTTCAGGAACTGCCTCGACTGTGTTCCCTTTTTGGCTGTGCTATACCACGGTGTAACCTGGTGCACCATGAATTTCAAACATATACATACACACATACATACACATATATAGAGAGGTATGTATGACCAAGGATGCGAACACGACGACCGACACACAGTCAGACCCTTCTGTAACAACACGTGTCGTGCATATGTATGCATACCTCAAACATGCGAATGTATTGTGATTGTATATGCGGATACGAGTACTACATGCGTGTGCGTGACGACACATGACACGCACACGCAGACGATTATCTTCTAAATGTACGTACATAAGTACACTGAACGAAATGTGTGCACGAAACTTGCATTATCGTATACATATAGGCTGTCTTGAAATTATTCAACAAGATTTTCAGATCTGTATCTAAAAAAATCTTAAATTTTTAGATACTTTAGTGAAACCTTAGTATAATCTTAATGATAGATTCTTTATAAATCCGTTGCTAGTTTCTATCTGTAGAGTTTCAAGAAATTAAATTAAGCACTTTGATAAAAATTATTTAAATATCCAATTAAAATCACAAGTAAAACTTATTAAATTTTAATAAGATATTCATCGTCATTTCCCATCTAATCGCACATTGAAAAGAGAATATATATTTCACACACACATACAAAAAGTCCTTCAATCTTAATTATAATACGGAAATTATATCGATTTCTTGATATTTTAGCAAAAAAAAAGTGGCATAATGCGCTAAGATAATGTAAGGATCTGTTATTGAAGTTAAAGATTGCATTTTTAAGACACCCTATATTGAACCACTAGCGATCATGGTTTCGCGCTGACACCGGCGCACGCATATACACGTATGAATACGCACGTCTGTGTGCATATCGCGGCGGTGGCACACATCGACCACTGGCAATATTTCACGGCATATTGTTGCCATCTGCACACGCAACCCTGCGCGCACGACAGAATGCACGACGTAGGAGAGACGCGCGCTTTTATTTATCTGCTATTTATTTGCCAACGCGCGCGCTACCGAAGCGCGGTACCCCGACTCACGACCCTGCCGGGGACAGATTTGAAAAGTTATTAATCGTTCTGTTTTGGATAGGAGTGCCACGACACTCTAGCCCCCTTCCCGTCGCCAAACGAACTCCTTTTATGCGAGCTGCTAACCAGACGACGACGATGGCGCACAGTGGCCGTGCGAGCGAACGTGCCCCTTTCGATCGACTCGAAAGGGTGCCTCGAGAAGGTGTGAATCGATAGGTGGAGACAAGCCACAAAAAATTGAAATCAAGTCAACTCGTTCGTAGAATGGAGGGAGACAGATTGAGACGTGAATATGTTTTGCACACATAGTGCACACATAGTGTCGCACTGAGAGAAATGATTTTGTTGTAGGAACAAATCAAGGGAAAACAAATATATTTGTTTAAAAAGCGATCGATTAGTTACTATTACAAATTAATTATTTTTCATTCGTATGTAACAAACAATCAATAGTATCACTTGCAAATAAAAGGCTCATTACATATATAGAAGTCGTAGACGGTTGCAGGGTCTCAAATCGTAAGAAATGATCAATTCTAGTCAAGTATTCTCCCTATATTTGGCTGTGATTGATCAGTTTCCTACAATTTAAAATTTCACGATCATCTACGATTTCTGTGTAAACGAGCCTAAAGTCTTTCCAAAAGATATATTAGATTCTATATAGTTTGCTTCTGTTATTAGTAATTGGTTGATGTATAGTATACTAACAACAATCACAACAAACCAAACTTATAAACATATTTACCAGTCACTTGTTAAAGGTATCGATGGCTTGTTAAATTAACAAAATCCTTTCTCTCAGTGCGTTTGCTCGCGCAAATCATAAAGGAGTCGAACGAAGTTCAAATATACAAAATATTACGAATCTTACAATTAGTTCGTGTGAACCTATTTTCCCGAATAAGTCGATTCATAAATATTTACATCGTTGCGAAAAAAAACGAAATATCTTGTATACCGTAAAATGTAATATGGTGAATACGCCTTTGCGATCGAGATAACGAAAATATCGTGAAATCCGACAATTGAAATCTTTCCGGTGGTGAATAAAAAAATAAAGTAGCAGCGTCGCGAGATAAGAGATGACGCCGAGTACGTGGGACCCATTATCTCCACAACTTCATAAATATTTAAGACGCTTGCTTGCGTATAATGCCACAAATGCTTGGGCCTGAACAAGTTAAATATAATCTGTAGTATCGTGATGATGTGTCCCTGCAATGATAATAAGTCTTATCATATGATTCACACGTAAAATGAATAATATCTTCCAAAAATTTAATGAGATAGAAACAAAAAACTGTTTATTCAACGATCAGATGCAGCTTCACGCTTCGTAAACAAATCGTCTTCAAAGCAAAGTAAGCGAGATTTGTGCCGTCGCTTTGAAAAGGAGAGTCTATTCATTTAGTAATCGTTTCTCCTTTATTTTGCTGAATTCGTCATTGGATGAAATGAAATAAAAGTAACGCAATATTTTAATATTAAACATCTCTTTAAAAAACGGAACAAATCAAATTTGAATGATGAAGGAGCATAAAAGCCAACGCAGGGTGACAATGCAATAATATATTACTTTACATACATAACGATAAACGTTTCGATCATATATCTGGCCTCACTATCGCAAATCAAAAACATATCAGCTGCTTTGATATGTTTTGATTTGCGATACTGAAGATGACCAGATATATGGTCACCTTCGAAACCTTTATCGTTATATGTGTAAAGTAATATATTATTGCATTGTCATCCTGCGTTGGCTTTTATGCTCCTTCATCATTCAAATTTTAATATTATTTTATATTATTATTTTAACATTTCTCAAATATTTTGAGCATCTTTTATTCAATTTTTAGAATTTTCTAAAAAAAAAAGGGGAAGAGAAATACACAAACTCGACCCTCGTTCGGAAAATCGTTCTCCTCAGTGTTCATTTCAATTTTTTATGTGTTTCAGTAACACATATTCCCAATTCTAGCCGCGATTCGTCCCCGCAACTCGTCCAAGGGTGAGAACGCGGGTGAGAGCCGCCATTTTTCCCATAAAAAATCCGCCAAGTTCACGCTTCCTGTTCGCGCGTCTCCGCTCTCTCCTCGAGAGCGCAGCGCCAGGAGGAAGCTCCGGAAAAGGGAGTAGAATACGGGGGTGTGGACCGACACGGTAAAATATATTCCAGTCAACTTCCGTTGGAAATAAATAAGAGTCACGCCACGCGATCTCGCTGCGCCCCGACAACGGCGGCCATTCGTGTGCAGGGGACCTTATCTTTCGATATCTCTCTCTTCCCCTCTCACTATCCCCCTAAGCTAAGAGAAGCCATCGAGAGGAGTTCCGCCGCCACTCATCAAGATATACAGGGATCAAGATGAGACTCTCTGTAACGCGTTTGCGTAATCGCTCTTTAATTACTAACACCTACGTAATTGTGAATTCCTTCTTCCTAATGCGTTCGTAACACGATGAGAGTCTGATTATTCGTGATTAACTTCAATTATACTTAATATTATTTTTGTGATATTATTTGCGAGAAATCTTGAAAATTTCAAGCCAATTATTTTGTTCTTCCTTTTTCTGTGTTTTATGTTACACAATAATCCTTTTGCGAAATATTACATGTTTAATTGGAATATTATTGATTCTATGTTGTTACAATTTCTTTTTTCAGGCGAGAAACCTTTTAGATGTGAGTTCAATGGCTGTGAGAGGAGGTTCGCGAATAGTAGCGATCGAAAGAAGCACAGCCATGTTCATACTTCAGACAAGCCTTACAATTGTCGAATGGCGGGATGTGACAAGTCCTATACCCATCCTAGTTCACTACGCAAACACATGAAGGTACGTCTTCTGCTCGAGTTAATGAAACTAGCATGGCAAATAGATGAGAATGCACTACTAGGAATTCAATCCTATCGATTACACATTCGGGTTACTTACGTTTCGTAAGTCGTACATTCAATATTTCGACTTTGGACATATATGACGAAATAACGTTACGAAAAATGAGAACGTTAACATAAAAATATGTATAATAAAAGTTTACGTTGCTAATGAGAATTTACAACTATACTCAATTATTTTGATAAATAGCAAGGTATCATGATATTTATATAAATATCAAAATATTCAATATATATATATATATATATATATATATATATATGTGTGTGTGTACATATGTCGAAGTTTTTTGAAAAATCATTACAATTTTTTACAAATAATATATTATAGAAAAATAAATATTGTACAAGAGTAAAAAACAAACTGATAAGATAATACATGCTACAAGAAGATAAAAAAATTAAATAATTATTCAATTATTAACATGGATGAGAAGATAGCTTCTAAAAATTTTTTCTGTAGCAATTATTCCAATTTAAAAAAAATATAAAATAATCTCATTTTATGCAATATACACTACTGTTCAAAAATGCTTGAGAAAAAAAATCATACAAAAAGTTAAATATTTCAATAAAAACAAATCATAGAGAAGTTTTCAAAAATGCATTTTAAGAAGCAGAAATAAGATTATAAATTTGTTTTTCTTTAGTTTTATTTCTACAATATTATGTTCCTAAATTATATTTGAAATAACATTAAAAATTAAAAATTAATAATTTTTGAATATTTTTGTTTACTTTGTCATATTGTGATTTGATGAAACATTATCAGGCAAAAATTATTAATTAGAAGAAGTATTTTAACACATTAAACGCCACGCCACGCGAACTAAAGTAACAAAAGAACGAGAAGCAAAGTGGTGCTGAGACGATTAACGAATGTCAGTCACACAAAAGACATAGTATAATTTTGTTCTCTAAAACAAATCAATCAAATATTTTAAAAAGTTTTTTAAGACTGGCGTGACGTAAATAGAGGTATGACGATATTTTGCAATAATATTAAATATTTATTATGTTAAAATTCATTTTTAACATAAAATATTTTTTAACTTCGAAATTAAAAATTTAAAAAAAAAAAAAAGAAAAAACTTTTTGTTAAGTTTTGGTGAGATATGAAAAAATCACAAGTGTTCCCTTATGAACGATAATGTAAATCCGATAAAATTACGGAGATCAATAAATAATAATATATGGCACAAGAATCCTTTAAATTCAGTTGAAACCGTCCAATAATATGGAGTATTGTAATTATTCATTCAGTTTAAATCGTTAATTTAATAAAATGAATATCGTAACTGGATGTATATACAATACACAAATGATATATATACATATATATATATATATATATACACACACACATCCGATACACATCATTGATCCTTCGAACCTTGATAGATAAATAAATTAATATTACAATTAATAGGGGACATCTTTTATAACCGAAAATTGTTAAATTGGATTAACGCTAAATTAAACAATGAAAAGACAACATCGAAAATATGCGTTTTGATCGATAATCAATCGCGATTAATTTCAATCATATTATATGTATTATATATCAAAACTTAGATTTTTGTTTCTTGTGTGTATTTATTCGGATGTTGACTGCATAAATAATGAAACAAAACTGTGTGCCGTCCCTAAGACTACAGTGATTTTTTTCGCACGAACAATCACGGAATCTTAATAAGAAATTATCTCAGCACTCAGCTGAGATACGAAAAGACAGAAAGAGAGAGGTAGAATACTACGTGCAAAACTCAACTTCCGAGATACACGCGTGATAGGTCAGCTTCACCGGGAATGCTTTTGCTCTACGGTTTTCGCAGACGTGATTCGCGGAAGGCAGTCGTAGAGATTTGCTCACTGAATTATGAAAGAAGGACCAGAGAGATGGAAACGGATCTTTGATCCCCGTTTCTTTCGTTCTGAACTCTTCTTGTGCTACTATCTCCACTGATCCTTGTGATCTCCGTTTCGATCCCAACGATCGACTTCGAATTCTCCAATGTTATAAATCTCCAAAACGTATCATATAAATCAAAAATATGTTCTGTATATTATACGAAACATATAAAAGTTACCTTCTGAGAAAATAATAGGGTAACTTATATACGCTGCACCTATCAAAAAACTTAATTTATTAAATATTATTTACTATGTTTAAAGTAAACGAACTATATCAGTAAAAACTTTGTATTGTCTACTATTATAAAAAAAATTAGAAATCCGAAATATTTATATTTTTTTATTTTTTAATACGAAATATAAATATTTCGAATTTCGAATTTTTTTAAACCCTTGCATTTTTGCTATATATCCCATAAGGATGGGATATATGGCTATTCATAGGAGAAGGGGAGGGGATATGTATGGCTCATAAAAAATTTACAAATAATGCATATAAATAAGACGTAAAATGACACAATAACTTAAAATGCATTTATAAAGTTTATCAAGGAATGAGAAAATGATAAATATGTATATGAAATAATAAATAATAATTACAATCTTCCCAGATATATTATAAGTGTTATGACATGAGGTACATATTTCATGTAATGCGTTTATTGTATTTAATGCATTAAATTCAATCTACGCACTTTGTATGCTTTGGACATTAATCCCGCCTGTTAAAAATGCCACATATCCCAAACAGGTGACATATACAAGACAACTAAACAAAGAATACAAGAGCAAAATACTTGTATTTTGTTATACATACTTTACTATTCCTCTACACTCATGTATCACGAAATAATCACTAAGTCTTTTGCACATTCAATAATTATTTTATGTAAATTATAATTTATTATGACGTTACTTAATACAATGACAAATCGATTCAACTCAATAATTTCATTAATATTAACAGTAAGAAATTGAAATCATAACACAATATTAATATAACATAAAGACATGTAGCAGAGCAATTGCGGGAAAATTATCCTCACTCCTTTTATTTTTTCTGACTTTTGCGGTGTAAATCTCAGAGCAGCGTATTTGCTGAAGTTACTCTAATAAATAAATTTTAACGCACTGAGAGAAAGGATTTTGTTAATTTAGCAAGCCACCAGTACCTTTAATCGGTAAATATGTGACAATAAATTTTGTTGTGTTTGCTGCTAGTTTGTGGTTGCTGTGTCTGCTATACTAATTATTAGTAACCAATTATTAATAACAGAAGCAAATTATATAGAATTTAACCTATCTTTTGGATAGACTTTAGGCTCACTCGTTTACATAGAATTCGTAGATGCTCGTGGAGTCTTAAGTCATAGGAAATCGATCAAGCATAGTCAAATGTAGAGAGAATACTTGATTAAAATTTCTTACGATTTGGGATCCTGCACTCGTCTACGATTTTTATATGAGTCTCTTATTTGCTAGCAATACTATTGATTATCTATTACATTGACGAATAAATTTGCGATCGTAATAAATCGATCAGTTCTTTAACAAATATTATATTTGCTTTCCCTTGATTTGTTCCTATAACAAAATCATTTCTCTCAGTGCGATTGTACAGTAGCACTTAAAATTGAAAGATTTGGTATATAAGTTATTATTCACAATGCCGGAGAAAAATGATTATTGATTCGAATTCAGATATGCACTGAAAAAAAAGAGATTGGTAATAGATATCAAATGTTGAATAAAATAATTTCAATCAAATATTTGATAATTCATAATCAAAAATCATTTTATTCTTCTAAATATTTAGTAAATATTATTATTAAATAGTTATATAGTTGATAATACTTCCTAAATATTTAGAAAAATAAAATTATTTTTAGTTATATTAACCGAATATTTGATTGGAATTATTTCACTTAACATTTGATAATTATTATCACTCTTTTTCAGTGTGTATAAACCCAATAATACACTAATTATACCTCAAAGCAACTTCATACAAATCTATAATAAATCATATAATACTTAAAATATATAAATCACATCTTTTTTACAATATAGTAATGACAAAACTCGTCATTACAGTCGTTGTCTAATGCGATATCCTTTTCGACATTCTCTTTTCAGGTACATGGAATGTCATTACCGGAGGGTAAAGTAGGAGGAGGATACGAAAGCGAGGGAGAAGAGAGCAGCAGCAGCGGGGGTAGCCTGTCGGTGACTGGTAACACGGAATCGCCCCAACCACCTCCGGTTGTTGTCCCAACAAGAACAACAACTAATCTTCCTCCTACGAATCGAACTCACGATCCGTCGACTCGTGGAGCGACGGAGGTGGCGGAGTGGTACGTTTGTCAGCCACCGGCAGTTGGGCCTCAACCAGGGCCCCTACCTGGGCCGCCGCCGCATCATCTTGGTCATCATTTCAATCCGTTGATACACCATCAAGCAGCCGCTTATTAGGAAATATCGAAAGGTCGAAGTGTGACCAAGAGAGTCTTTCTAAAATCTCCGTTCCTATCCGCTGACCTCAGTCCAATGATGTGAAATAAGATTCCTTGCTGAGGACAAGTTTCATCAAAGAGAATACAAATGACAATCATCTGTCGATTTATCGAAGATAAATCCTTTGAAGAAATAATCAAGAATATGCCTACGACGAAATTCCGTACTCACCATATAAATGATGTAATCGGGCTTCATAGGCACATTATATAAAGAGATTCATGGACATTTAGAATGGGACAAAAATAACGCATTTGCTCTAAAAATATAGATATGGATTTAACATCATGTGGTATTTATAATAATTCTCATCACGTTAGTGATGTAAACACCAATATGATGTGAATTTAATACCATGATTTAAGTGATTTAACATGGTGTCAAATTCACACCCATATTTTTTAGAGTGTATGCATTGATGACATTATCGAGATAAATCTCATAAAAATTTAGAAAAAGTTTGAATGGAAAAATGTTTTGAATGATATAAGCCAAATTACATAATTTTTTCGATTGATCAATCGAAATATTTATGAACTAATAATAATTAAACCAAAAAAAAACATGTTTTACACCATGTAGCTACTTTTGCGAAAAAAGGCATCTTATGATCATCAGTATATTTCTGTTCTAGATAGTATTAAATAAAATAACTTCGTTATTTTTATATAATCTAAATTTATATAATCTTTTCATATTAATCAATTCTTCCTAATATTCTGCGTATAACTATTAATATAAATCTCATTTTTTAATTAATTTAAAATTAGAAAATGAGATACTGTTTAAAATATTAACTGTTTAAATTATTATATAAAACATACAATTATTATAACAATACTATATAATAAAAAAATATTACATTATAAAAATAATATTATAAGTATGCAGTTAATAAAATGTATGTTGCTTAATTTTTGAAAAGGTTTCAAAATTTAGAAAATATTAAAAAATATTAAGAATTATCAGAAAGTATAATAAAAAATTATTACAAGAATATTATGAAATATTTTCTTAACATTATTTTATCGTAATACAGTTATTTTATACGCAGAATATCAAGAGGATTTTATTTATGAAATGATAGTAATTTTCAATTTTTGGATTTAAAAATGTAAATTAAAAAATTATGCTTATCGTAAAATGTCCTTTGAAACAGAATACCTGTGGTTTCTATAATGTTTTTTTGATAGTGATTGTCGAAATGATTTTCGAAAATATTTCGTACAAAATTATATAGTTTATACTGCATAATGAAAAATATAAATTTGCTGATTCAGACTTTATACTGTAATATCACTGTTCATAGGTACATGTAGAGTAAAAATGAAGGTATCTGCGTGATATAATAGAAATTCGAGCTATCACTTGAATCCATTAGAAACACGATTGATTTAATAAAATAATATAGAATTCTTGCGACGTAATAATTTTAAGTTAATTTATACTCAACTTTAAACGAGTTGCGTAAAGATACACGATCTGTCTCGTCACTTTGATTCGCGAGATATCAATACGAAAGACGACCGTGTTTCTTAATGTTAACAAAACTCGTGATATTTGCTTGTACGGATATAAATCAGAATTTTGTTTGCTATGCACTGCTTGTGCCAAGCGAGAGAGAAAAATAATTACACGGCATAGGTTACCAACGATCCGCACTGGATCGATCTCCACATTCAAAAAGTCACTAGACATTGGAGAATGCAATACCTGCGATAATAATTTTATATAGCATTTCCAAACACAGATATTACTTTGGATTGCTATATAAAATCAAAATGAATGAGAAACAGATCCGAAATCTACAATGCTAATAAATTATCTTTGTTCTTTTTATTTGTATATAAACTTACGCAAAAATATTATCAGACATCAAGATTTATTTTGATCAAATAATAATTTTGATGAAATATCTCTTTTTGTTTATTTGTGTCATTTATTCTTCTTGTTCGTTTTGTTAACAACAATATGAAGTCGCCGACTTTCTGCCGATTCTGCAAAGAATACTAAGTTTGGTGATGACTTTCGGAGATTTGTGGAGACAAGAATATAAATGAGTAAAATTAGACAAATGGAAAACGGCAGGATTAATTTCATTTACACAAATATCCAATGATTAAATAATTAAATACAGCAATTCTAAATTGTTTTTGTATTCATTTTACGATTGATTTATCGCGATACATTTTCTTTGTGAATAAAACAATTAGTTTTTTCATTAATAGTAAATCATTATGAGTTGAGTTGCTATTTTGAAAGTTGCTATTTCGAAACACGAAAGACTGAAGATTAAAATATGTTTTGTCGCTGAATTCTGGTCATCTAATTATAAATTACTTTTAAGATTGCTATACTTGGATAAAGAACGATTCAAAAAAATTTTCCTGCACGTCATGTACAAAAAAAATTTTGCAGTATTGTACTTCTTTTCAATTTATTTGCTGTGATTATTTTTTATATTATATCTGTATGTATTATTTATATATATCAATTGTTCATTATCTCTTTTTAAATTTTATGGACAATTGCGATTATTATTATAAATTCTTCGTATATACTATATTATTTTAAAATATCAAAATTTATTTTATATTTACTTAATCGAATGTACCTTTTAAATATTATAAAATAATTTTATAATTTTTTTAATTATGGAAACATAACTAAATTTAAAAAAAATAAAAAATAAAATTGCTCATGATTTGAGCCTTTTTATTTTTTACTTTTTTGCATTGTAAATATTCGATCTTTATTCTATTTTATTTTATATAACTAAATTTCTTACGTTTTATATCCTAAATCACACATAAAATTCCTGAAGAAATTTATAAGTAAATTTCTTTAATATAATAAAATATTATTTGTGATATTTACGGTCTGATCAGTCTTCACAAATGTAGATACCATTTTACGTATTCGAATATATGAAATGCAAGATCTTTTTTGTTGTTTTCAATATAAATTTAATTTTCGGATAAATATAATCGGTGGAATGTGCTAGATGAAATAACAGATCAAACAGATATACAAGAATATACAAGCCACGCTCGTGCCTCAATTTATTAATCGCCAAGTAATTAATAAAACAAATTTTTTGTTTGTTCACAAAAAATTTCTCACAAAGGCTTCTCGTATACTCGAATCTAATGACAAAACATATTTGTAGTATTAGTTATGATGTAAGAATATCAGGTGTAACATTCCCGTGGATAATTGGATGACCAATCAGAAATTTGTTCCAAATTTTATGAGGCAATATAAAGTCGCTATGAGAAATCTACTACCAATCAATACCAGAGAAATTAGTCTCAAATTATATTCAGCAGCCATTATGAGCAATGGTATGGTTACACCTGGTATTCTTACATCATTGTATTAGCGAGAACAGAGAAAAGAAAATCGATTATTCGCGCTTTATTTTGGCAAGTGCGAGATATAAATATTTTGTAAGACTTGGCGAAACTTTGTACATAAAGTCAAATGTGACGATCGAACCTCGACGGCGTAGGTGTTCAATGTAAAATATTTACGATTTTTATTATGTGTGATATCCTGTAAATTTCGAAGCGTAGATAAGCAAGTGTAACATTATTGTAATAATTATTTTCGTTATATAAATGCTTATTATATCGACGGAGAAAAGAATATCAATATTTGTCGAACATAATTGTATCATATTATATTTGTTTTGCAAATCTGAAATATATTGACAAGACAGTATATTAAGATGCAATTTTACTTATTTCAGATATTGAATAATCCTACATGCGTACGTACTTTTTAAAAGCTCTTTGTACATAATTGGTATCTTTCTTTTTATAATAATTTATAAATAAATAAAATTATTTTTACATTATATTGATTTATACACAAGATATCACGGAATTATTATCAATACATGATATCGATATAACAATATTTGAGAAATCAGTTTCATTACACCCAGTAAAAATTTCATTAAAAACATAAAATAATTACGTACACAAAATCTATATAAATAATCAATTTCTTTAATAAACAAATGAAGTTTTTACTTTTAATTTGATACGTATCCTCTTCTCTGTGTCCTTTCGTATACGATGGCAGACAGAGAATACGAATCGCGTATGCGTCGGGTCTTCCAAGATTCCTAGACAAGATTATAAAAATCGTTTCTTCAGTGAATTATAGATATTGTATAGTGGATATAAGATTCTTATTAAACTGGCCCCGAATTTAAGGAGCTTCTCGTGGGGCGTATTGAACGGATAAAAAAAGTGAATAAGAAAGGGGACATATATACAGGAAGGGTTTCGGTTGGCGCCACGACAAGTATGTCTAGGCACCTACGCGAGAAAGAGAGCGAAGAGAAAAAGTGGAAGAGATAGCATCGGCATCGGGACGACCGTGGCGTTTTATTGCTCGATAAGCAGATGAATTCGTCAGATAATTTCCAGGCCCGATGCAGATGATTTTATTAGCTAAACCCATACGAGACCCCGGAATTCTTCAGGTCGAGGATTGAGATGACACAGGACTCCGGGAAGATCACCAGAGATAAGACGAGATACTGAGGGAGGTCCGACCAGGTGTCCTCGCGTGAATTCATATGATCGATGATTTTCGGATATGCTAATCTTTGCGCACGTTCGTTTTCTTATCCCAATTTGTGATGTACAAGCGAATTTATGATAAACGGATACGCACCGTAGATGCGCGACGCCGAGATGGTGGAAACGCAAGTGATGAAGCAGGAAGGTAGATACGAAAAATATATAATTCCTGTTCTCGGTAGGTGCTTTTGTCTTGCTGCCCCCGTCTGTCTTTTTTTTCTACCTACCCTCATAAAAGCGAGATTCGTATTAAAAAGGCACGACATATAATTAATGTCTGACAGTCACGGAAGATGCGGAGCGACGCCGGCATCCTATATCTTCTCTCATGTACACGTGCCAATTTATAAAGAACATGCATTCCTTTGCTCACATACGCGTGTTCACGTATTATAGGCATGTATACGCGTCGCGTGCCACGACGAACCGCGCGACTTGCGCACGTGCGTACTAAAGTACGCGTTCGCTAAAAAGCGCTTACATTAAATTCTTTAAATTAATAGCTGAATAATTAAACGCACGAAATGCGTGACGTCTTTCAGTCGGTATTACAATCCCTTCCCTCTTACTATATGAGCTGTTAGAACTCTTCTTTCATGTTCTTTATGTATCTTCCAGCTATAATAGTCTACGAACACAAAAGACAAGAAAGAATTATATGACCTGTTAATCCACACAAGTTCTTGTTGTACACGATATCTAATGATTTTATGAGATTTTATGAGATTTTTTGAGATTTGATTCATAAAATGATTCTGTATTAAACTGTACTAAACTGTTTCTGAATAATTACATAATGAGTACAGTGTGTAATGATTCCAGATTCTCGAAAATGTAACGATACACCGACTTCATCATTTACGCTCTCGCAATCGAAGGCGTGAAAATCAGTTAGATTAGAAAGAATCCATCGAGTCGTAGCTTGTGAATACTATTGTTGACGCACTTCCGCAGAAGCGGTGTAAAACGATGTAAGAGGATTAAAAGGCTCAACCGATTGGCTCCCATTACCGGTCCTGTCCGGGTTGTAAATCCTTCATAAAGCCATTGATAAATCACGCGCAACTTCGTGCTGGCGCACGACTCGCCTTAACGATCGTTTCGCGAGTCTGCGTGCTTGCGGAAACTTTAGCAACGAGTCGAATTTTAAATTCGAACCACGATAGTGTAATCGAGTCGCGCAATCAAAGTCTCATGTCAATGGTCGAGTGATTAATCAAAAATTCCGATGACAATTTCAGTAAAATTTAATATTATAAATTCTAGTTAATTATTTGTTAAAGAAGAATTTCTAGTAGTATTCAAATGCGCGCGTTTGTCGGAAAATTACCGACAAACGTTCCGATGGCACACAGAATATAGATTCTGTATGTTATTGATAAATTATGCGTACGCGTAATTTATCAGTAGCGTACAGCATTAGAGATAGTTATAAAAAAATAGATTTATTTCTACTACAGTGCCGTTTTATTTTAAAAAACAATTAATCGTTTAAATTCTTACTCATGGATCAATAAAAAAAATTGCATTTTTCTGTCTATCGATTGCATATTTCTGTGTATTAATTATATCAAAAGAAGTTAAATAAAAGATATAAATTATTTGACAAATTAGAGCTTGTATCGATTCAAATTTTATAATGTTTAACAGATAAAGCATAATAATTTGTCTATGTTGTACACAAACTTTAATAAATTTTACATCAAGATTATGTACCGTTATCTAATGGATATTAATTAGCAGTTTTTTATTACTTTTAATTTTCATCGCATCATTCGTTTATCCGATGCATAATAATTTATTAATACATCATGTGTATTAATAAAAGCTTTCTAACATCATATATATACGCACATAGATACATAACTTCTATTAATTATTAATTAGATAGCATTAATAGAGAAATTAAATGTTTTTACATCAAAATGTAAATTGGTTTTTCTAAAATTTCGTTTTGAAAAATATTTGTTACAATGTTATATTATGAGAATAATTTTTGATATAACAATGTAAGATTTTTAACATGCATAATAATTCAGTAATTAGATATAATATCTAATTAAAAATACCTATGTTATTACATACAATCAACATCCCACCCAAAATTCAATGTTTTATTTATCTTACAATTGTTCATGATTCGCAACAAAAATATCTATGAAAAATTAAAGCAAATGATCTCGATATCTTAACAAACGTGAAAATATTAGTGTCATCACTATCCGCAAGCAGATCGCTGTCAAAGGGTTGAAGGCTACTCTACTGTGAAGTAGCAGAAGTGTGTCACGCGTTCTGGAGCTGGATTGTTGGTGAGCCTCTGTTCAATGAATAATGCTCAGCCACACTAGTATACTTAACTGTGCGTTAAGTATACTAGACGTCATAAATGCTTTTCACAGAATCATTTCACAAGACAAAATTATTTTCCATCTATATAGATAAAAGATTTTCTATACATATTTGTACATTATTCATAACAAAGAAGTATGCAAGCGGTAATTAATAGCTAACATTTTACTGTATTTTAAATATCAAATTAAAAATAAATAACTTATGTTTAATAACTTTCTTCATATCCAGATAAATTTATAAAATATTTTTTTAATTTGTTGTATCTCATTCAGATTAAATTTAAGACTGAATTTAAATCTGAGACGCGTGATGTATTTTATCAATATCAAAAATCTTTACTATAGTTATATACCGGTATAAAGTTTCCATGACTTTCGAAGTATAGTTTATATTTTGCTAGCTGTCAAATAATTTAACGATACAGAATAAAAAGAATATCTGTTACATATATTAACACTTTATATATAATCTCAGTTTATCATTATTATATTGATTTACTTTTTCTCTCTACAAAAATCAAATAGGCACATAGGTTTCATGTATTAGTATACCTAGACGTAATGCTCTGGATTAAAAAATGCCCATTTGGTAAATGTTAAGATGTACACGATGCGTAGTGTACACATAGAATAGCTACGTGTGCCAGTATGATCTACGAGGGTTATTACAACAGCAACGAGGTACGACGCGAGTGCTCACCAAGGATACCATCGATTCTTCTCTACTCTTTGGCCCCTGCCACGATATAATATCCCGGCCCTGACCGTCGTTGGTGCTGGAGTCCTTACCGGAGTAAACACACAAGTCGCGGCCGACTGCTGCATTCCGACTGTAACAGGGCGTCGCAAGTTCTTAAGTGTTTTTTTGTTTTCTTCCCGGCCACGAGAATACATCTCGGCGACGTTGAAGCGCGTAATGTCGACGAGCGAGATTAATAGAACTTCGAACGAGTTCTCGCGCGATAAAAAGAGGCGCGCGCTCCAAGATTAATTACGTATATGTAACAATTCGTCTCACTTGTAAAAACTAGTTCACGCAAAGGCTTAACAAAATATTCGGGACGTAAAATCTGCGAGTCCCAAGATACGGGCGCGTCACACGTCGCGCTCGTCATCACCGATAATTGAAGTTGCTCCGCAAACCTGCTGAGAGTACTTTTCGTTATCCGTGAGCGTGAAGTATTATCACGAAGGAGGATAAATGGAGAGAGTCCGCGAGAGTGGAAGAGGCGCGAAAGAGGAGGGCCAAGCGAGCGTTTACCCGTCCGCTCCGATCCGGTGAATGAGAGGCAGCGGGAGAGCAGGAGAGAGAAAGAGAGAAAGGACGAAACGAGAATCGAATGAGAACGAGAGCCGGAGAGCGCAATTTGTAGTCGCTCTCATTTGTCACCGCGTCTTCCCCCACTGTACCCCCTTCGTCCTTAGTCACCTACCATCTTGCCCGGCTTCTCTGAGAGAGAAAGAGAGAGATGCCATTTCTCTTCCTTCCACACATTATATCCATCCACTACTTCCACTGTTACCACCACTAGGTAGATAGGTAACTCCCTCGTCCTTCGGTTTTACCTTCTCCACCCTCTCTGTGTCGCTTGCACGCTCCTTCTATCGTTTCTCTCACACCCCCGACTCTATCTTGGATTCTCGTAGGACAATTCTTACCAGATAACAGACAGATAAAGCATACGTAAATCGGTCGCAACGTAGATGCGTTAGTAATAACGCGTGCGTAGGACTGATTAAAGAAAATAAATTGCAGCAAAATCAATGTAGTAAAATAAATCAATGCATAGAATGATCTATGTAGAACTGCGTTTAGAATTTAAATATACAGTGAGAGCAAAAAGTATTAGTACAAGGAAATTTATAAAAAATCTTATTTTTTTAAAATAAACATTAATTAGCCATTTATACAATGAATATATTCTGTTTTAACATAAACAAACGAGCTTCGCATGTATTCTTGATTCTAAAAACTAAATACCTCGACTGTACAAATATTATTTGAGCATCAAAACAATAGGGTTTTTAATTTTCGCTTATTTTTCAGATGATATATTTTCTATAATACACATCTTTTTAGTATGTATAATTTTAAGAAACACACAGTCTATTTTATTCTTTATGAATAAATTGTTAATTACCCAGCAAGAAATGATTGTCAATTAAACGTCGAATTAATGTTGAAATCGACTCAATTTGATGACTCATTTCTCGCTGGATAATATTTACTTTTTAAAAATAAAGTTGTTTAAGAAAATATTTTCTCTGTACAAATATTCTTTGCACTATATATAATACACTCACTGTATATAATCTTTTCCTCAAAATTTGTATATTAAAAAATCATTTCTTGTAAAGAAAATTTCAAGTTATCGTAAAGCGCTTAATTCTGTTCTTTCTGTCTGTAAAAAGGAAAAGAATAAAAAAAAGAAATAGAATAAAGAAAAACAAATCTGATTCAATCGCGCGAGACAAATACGATGACTGCACGATCACCGTAATAATTTCGTAAAACGTCATCCGTTCGTTTAGAAATCATCTTCTTCGATACCCCAAGGGATCTGGATTCAGCGAATGGCGCATTTCGGTATATTAACACGTAACACATCAAGCAACCGTCACACGAGCGCACCTGCGCCGTTAGAGGGGTATACACGCGTGCATTTTATTATTTATACCCTGTAAAAGTCGCGTTTTCTTCTCTTTTTTCGATCCTCGACGCGCGAGTCGAAATGGAAACCGAATTCACGTGGCCCGGTTATAAATGTCTGCGTAAATTCGAGGCTGGTTAGAGATCGTAAAATAGCGTGATATGGCCGAGATATGGGTCCCGGTGGCGTGGCACAGAAAATCATAAAGTCAATCCGTACGTCCCGCGGAAGGTCGATGAGATCATAGTCTTCTAGGTTGATTGCTTGCTAACTCTCGAGTTTGTCTTTCATTCACTTTCCGGCTACGCCTACGGTATTAGCTTTACTTTGTCGCGTCTGGGTGTCTCGCTTATTAATTGTGGCATATTCACAGTCATGTATTATATTAACATCGCGATATATTTCGAAGAAATTCTTGCTGTCGACGAAAAATAAGATTCTTCCGGCCTTCTTAGATGTTTTATTAAAAATTTATTTATCACTATTATTTGTTTACATGTATCTTACACAAAATATATCACTGTATTACTACTCTCTAAATTTGAATCAGTGAATAGTCGTTAATTATCCAGTGGCACACATAGCACTGAATAATCAGTAAAGTTCAACTAAAAAAGGAAGAATGTTTGAATATTATATAACTATTATGAAATATTGATATTTGCACGTTAATTTCAATCTTCCAATACTATATTCATTAAATTTATTTACTAAAACAAGATTAGTTACATTATAATAAAGATTAGCTAGGTTAGGGATTTCACATTCATCCACTGATTCAGATTTAATTTAATGAAACTTTTCTTATTCTTTCCTAATTCGATTTTATTTTCTATCGTCAATAAACACATCGACATTATGTATATATTAAATCAAAGAAAATTTAATTTGTGAAGTTACAAGGATATACAGGATAATATTTTCGTTTGCAATTTTAGTTATACATATTAAAACGTGCAGTTTCAGAGATTTCAAATGAGAATCTTCTCATCAGATATATTTTACGTAAAAACGAAAAAACTATGCTGACCTTTATTGATAGTGGAAAGCAAGTGACTTAGACGTCTGGATCGACCTGTCCAACACAACTACATACAAAAACGATACTGACGTTTCAATGTGTGGCTGCCACAACAGGACGTCTGCTCTTATTATTATAAATTATTTATTTGCATTTCCAAATGATCCTTGAAGAATCACGGTATTATGCTAATGCAGAGATTAACATATAGGGAGGCCTGGCGCGATATTTCAACTCGCCTCACCATTTAGACTGTGGGAGTCTAGCCACGGTATTTGATCTCTCCACACGACTCGAAAGAAAGGCGCGGGCCAAGGATATTTTATCATTTCTTCTGTTACAAAAAGGTACCTACGAGACTCTAAGAAATTCCTACGAAGAGAGAACAATGCTCTCACGTTGAAATATTTAGCAATTAATCGCTTTTTTGTACAGAAAAATAATCGTTCCTTACTTCGATGCGTATTAATACGTCCAATTAAAATATAAAAACAAACATGCTGTCCATTCTTAGAAGATAATTTTATTATAGTCAATATAGAGCAACTTTCCTTATTCTTAATGCAACTTAACATGTGTCATTTCTTATATTCTTTTTGAAATAAAAAAGAATAAAAAAAGTTTTTATAAAGTATATTAAAAATTCATACCTTTGTATCAGCATCTGGATCCGTCGTTTCGTGACGTAAGGGCCGAAGGATAAAGTCTCTAATCTGTAAAAAAGATTGATAATATATTATAAAGATCGAATTAGGGATTAGCACTAATGATGTGCAAGAATTATCATACTTATTAGAGGACAATAAAAACACGGCCCTCTTTTATCTAAAATTCGATAAGCAGCGAACATTCTAACCTTTCGCTAATTTATTGCAACGTAGGCCAGCGGGTCGAAGATTTTTCGCGCAGCACTTTCGCGAGAGGGCTGTCGGCCCGGAGCGCTCATAAATGACTTAACCAAACGTAATTAACGATGGCCTATCATTATGTAGTAGCGGGACCACACCCTCGTCACATTATATGTTTATAAATCAGCCCGGAACGGCGACTAAAAACACGACGAAAATCGAGTGTTGGGAGGCGCCTCCTCACCACCGATCGTCCCAGAGCAGGTAGAGGAATTCTTATGCTAATGATTTTATGATCGTGGAAATGAATGCTCGTCATATTTTTTTAATCGCCTGGGTTTCCACGTACGCGAGTCCGCGGGAGAGGCAGAGGCCGAGACTCGGAAATCGTTCCTTGTCTCCCACTGTCTACTTTATATCCACTCGTTTTTTATCCCTGTTGTTACAGTCTTACGGCTGTGCCCGTCTTATATGCGCTGTCATAATCGTAAAGTAACTCCAAAAAGGACTTTCAGCGTTTCCAAAGATTAAACAAAAATGTTGACACAGACAAGCTTAAACTCAATAATTGAATGTAGAATACGTTAAATGAGAGCATTAAGCGGATGTCGCTTAACGTGAATACAAACAAGCACGTGGCAATTGAAATGTAAAATAATAAATATGAATGATTAAAGCCGTATAAACAAGAGTAACAAATACAGTGAATCATCATCCGAGAATTTAATTCTGCTTTCTTATTGGATTGGCCTAAAAAATTCATCCAATCGTTCCGTTTCGATTATGATTATTATTCTAAAAATTTAAAAGTTTATTTTATGAGATGTTTGACATATATTGAAATAAAGAAGTGACATCAGAATTTTTTTGATAAAAAAATTCATAATGTAAGAATACTAGATGTAACATTCTCATGCGCAGTTCAAAGATTTCAAAGTCTTGTGACCGATCAGAAAGTGACATAAAATCTTGAAAACCAATATAAAGTGATCATTAAAAATTTGCCACCAACCGGAAATTGGCCCCAAAACAATTCAGCCGCCTGCATTATACGCAATATTACACCTGGACCCAAACTCTGTGCCTTTTAACGATGTATCCGTATCGATATATTTACCGTTGCGCTGCAACTTTTTTTCGCTAAAAAAAAAGTGCGCGATAAATGTAACGATACCGACACGGCGTATTAAGAAGTACAGAATATGAGCCCTGATCTTCTCATATGAAAAAATCAAGATGCCATCAGATTCGCTCGAAAGTCATGATAAACATCAAATATTCTATCCTATATTTTATATGGAAAAAGTTATTTTATTTATGATAATCGGTCCTTTAAAAACTCTAATCTTCATCAAATTAGCGACAGTCGATCGCGCTTAAAAATTTGATGTAAGACGTTTCAGTCGTATGTACAGTGCAAAGAAGATGTCAAAATAAGTGCAGCGAAACATACGGTGGGATAAGTATTATGAGGTAACAATTACATTGTGCTGCGGCGCGAACCGCGTATGCAAATGAAAGATCGCCGTAGACAGTGCCCACAAAGGTGCTCGAACGAGTAGCGACTCTCACACTCGCGCATTCCGGGCAGGTGTACTAACAGCTGAGTCCAACCACCCACCCACACGCATACATATACACACGCACATACATACCTAGGATAACCTGACACCTTGATGGATACTATCATGTCCCTTTCTTGCGCTGCATTGCATTGCATTGCGCAAGGTGCGTCTGTTACGATTGCCCTCTCTAGCGAAACTCACGATGCAACACTTGAGAGTGCATTGCATAAAGCGATGTAACGATATAAAAAGACGCTTTATAGGTACGGATCAATTAGAATATCTTGCAATTTCTCCCCCCTCCCCCCCATACGAATAGGAAATAACTAAGCGATATAAATATTAAAACTGATGTTCAAAGATTGCGGATATTATCAGCTTTAATGATGGCAATGAAGATATTATGACTGTTTCAGCAAATATTAATTAACTCTACCTGACTCTAACTGATTTTCTGTCTTCTTTTTCGCAAAGTAATATTTGAAAGTAATAAAAAAATCAACTTAACAGTAGTCTATCTAATAATATTATAATATATATACAAATATTTTACATTAATTACATATAAGTATACAATTACATATAATATATGATTCAACTTCTTTGCGCAAAGAGTATTACAGAGAGTAAGAACAAGATAAAGCCTCGACATTTACAAAAGTCATCTTAGTTTATCGTGCAATAATTCATCAATAACTCTCTATGTATAACTGAGATTATTAGTAATAAATTTTGAAAAACAGAACATCGTGAGAAAAGCGAAAGTCCGGAGGTCCAGATATTTCGTTCAAGAAATTTGAAAATAATATAAAGAAAAGAATTCATACGCTTCCAACTTGGAGCAAACGCCAGTGACGAAACCGCGTTGTTATTCAAAGATAGTAGCAGTCGTTAAGTATCTGAAATACAACTTCCTTCCGTCGTTTGAACGGGAATCGCGCGTCCGACTTGGTTCTTTTCTTTTACGTATCGCCAAAACCGTGGATTATTCTCGTACAAGCGCGCGAACTGACGTAAAGGGTGTCAGCCCGATAACGAAATAAAATTCCTGAGCAGGTGGTTGACTCGCGGGGCCAACAGGTTAAGAGTGCGCGCTCCTCGGAATGACTCGTACCGCACATGCTTCTCGTCGGTCATTTTTACGTGCTATATGGGTCAAAATTAGCATTTCCCCGCAGTTAATTGCGTACGAGCGGCTTCCCAGCAATCGGCGCTCTCTTTCTCTCTTTCTCTCAATCTCTCTTTATCTCTCTCTTCCTCACCTCCCGAGTTGCAGCGGCGCGTGTCAGTTCCGCGATGCGCCTTGCTTAACTCGAGTATGAAAATATAGCGCACGGAAATTACTGGGCGCGTAGGAGTATCCACTATAGAAGAGCAACTCGAACACAACGCGATCGATATCTTGACGTTGTGTGCGTTGGACGTTGCGAGAGCACACTCTGGCCGATTCCGGCCAAGAGAGAGGCTCTATATCGATGACGAATCTTGATGGACTTTGACGGTGATTAGGGCTAGATTACCGATCAGTTTGAAGAGCAATTTCTGCGACGTCGTTTAACTTTAATCATAGTTCGATCATCTATGTCTCTAGAAATAATATCTTCACTGTTAATTAGCTTCTATCCTAGTTTAATCGAATAACATAGTTTTCTCTCTCCAGAAATAGATTTCAGAAAAAATTAAAAAAGAATCTCAGACAACACATAGTCCAAAATCGAAGTAATAAGATGTCTTTAAGGGGATGCTAGAGCGATTATCACGAATTACAGTGCAATCAAAATTTTCAAACTCGCTTTATGGATTGCAAAATTTTTTTTTTACAGAATTAAAATACGCGCAAATAAAAAGTCCGAGTGTGTCGATTACACAAAAAAATTGGATAAAAATAAAAAAAATTAATTTACTTTTGACTGATATAACTGACATTAAAGTTTGCTTGATATAAAAGTAATATAGTTTATATGAATAATAAGTATTCAATGGACCTCGGATTATTTGAACTAACGACACTGAATTTGTAAAACTAAGAAAATCTAAAAAAAAATTAGTTCAAAACGCAATTCACATGTATGCTTAGCGAAGAATGGAAATTCAAAATGGTAAACAGAGCAGTAATTGTGTCTAGCAGTAATGCTCGATCTTGCAAGAGATGGCGCTGCAATATGTTAGACAAGGACAGATGTATGTGTTTGAGCAAGACAGAATGATATGCAATAAATAAATGAAAGATATCAATATTATCGACATTTTTATAATGTCTTTAAGACACACATTAGACGTCTTATATCCCGATTTTGGACTTTACGTTGTCTAGAATTCTATCTAAGTCTAAAGTTGATATAATATTGGAAGAATAATTGACGTAATTCTTTCTTGATTTTAGCAAATTCACGGCTACTGTTAGGGAGATCAGTGTCAAACTTCCACACAGGAGGCAGGAAAAAAGCATGGCGGTGGTTTTCGCCGATTGGACGACGCTCGGGGAGCAAGGAGTGCAGGAGAGTTTCGAGCTGCGAAAACGAGGCAAAAGAATGAAGTAGGGACGATTGCGCCCGCGGGGATGAAACAACAATCTAATCGCGGACGCCATTTTGTTTCTGCCTACCGGAGCAGTAGTTGATATATGATCCCATTGGCTACCAAGCTGTTTGGTTCTCAGCTCTGTACCGGACGGCAGGCACGACCTCAACCTTATGGTGCCCGCTATATAAGCCGTACGCCCTAACGTTCTCTTCGGGTTGCCCTGGCAATTAAAATTCTTTTCCTCCCGCCATGGTTGCTCTCGCTGCTTCCCCGTCTCCGTACTCGTCTCCTTTTCGATCTCCTCGTTCTCGACCTCCACGTCTGCTCCACCGTCAGCTTCCCCCTTTCTTCTCCCTCGTGTCTTCGTCGTCTCTCCCGGTGCTCGACACGATACGCGCCGGCAATTAAAAGTGCCCGCTCGCCCCGGACGTTTACACGATCCTTAACTCCTGGTAGCGCAAGGGTTAAGGGAACTAACGTGCTCGCTTAAGTAGCTGGTCAAGAGAAACGGGTAATTATGCGAAATGTCGGCGTTTCCGAGCGCTGCGCTGCGGTGCGAGTCGCATTATCGCGGAGTCGAGAGGTCTTGTCGATTCTACCGGCGCGGTGCAGCTTCGTTAACGATGCAGGGAGGAGGGGTCGGGGAGGTCGGGATGTGCGATAGCTTGTATTAAGCTAACGTCGCCATTACAACGTATTAAAATCCGCGCACGGTATTCTCAAGCTGTCGCTTTGCCGCACGCCGATTCACAGGAATCGAATAAGGATCCAATAATAACGTTAATTTCTTTAAGCATTTATAATCGCGGACAGCGAGCTGCGATCACAATGGCCTCGGGAACCATTATTCCGGATATTTTCATTAATGCGAAAAAATTTGAAGAAAATCGCAAACGGAATTAAATCTGAATAAAAATACATATAAAAGAATAATTTCTGAAAACAAAATTACTAAACCCTAATACATATGTTTTTTAATACTAAATAAATATTTACTTACAATATAACTATTTACTCAATAAAAATAATAGTCGAATTAATGGTTTTTATATTAAATAAATATATGTTTACAATTAGTGAATATCTACTTAAAACAAGTATTATTTATTTAAAACTTTTTAAACAAGTATTTCTTAAAACGTATTTTTTCCAGTGTACTACTTACGTATATTTTTCTTAATTTTTCTTAATTTTTTTAAATCAAATCAATCTCATTATAATTTATTATTTAATCAAATCTGATAATGTGTGTGTGTGTGTGTGTGTGTGTGTGTTGTTCTATTCTTAATAACTTCTTTAAAATTGATTATCGCGATGTAATTAAAAAAAACTGAAATCGCGGCAATCGTGAAACTTTCGTGAATTAAAATTCTAGACAGAAATTACTCTTTTGCAATCTGTTAAATCGTATGCAAATTTTTACTATTTCTTTTTCGTTATCATTTGGTGGGATCATACTGCGTGTGAGTATCGTAAATTTACAAAACACCTCGTCCTTAGTTCCGATTAAACCTCCAACACCAATTGGCGTTCGCGAGATACATTTAAATTCGACCTACATCTTACCCGCGTGACACTCGTCTGGCTCTTTTATCAGCCATGGTTCAATTACCATGGTAAGTAACTCGCACGCGGTTACTTTCGAGCAGGTGAATCCGCTTTACTGGGTCGATTTATTCATTTACATTTACCTCGCGCGCTTACACCTGTTTCTTGCGCCAACACGCAGTGATCAACGCTTCAACTAACGTATTCATTATTTGTATATCTTCCGCTCGTATTCCTATAAAGATTTTTATGGAAATAAAAAAAATATTTATCTTTAGAGAGGACAAAGGATTTATTTTTAAAATCTTACTTTTAATTTTTCTTTAGTGTCTAAAATTTTTAGAATGAATCTCACTTTGAAGAGTAAAATCTCACTCTTAAAAATTAAAAATTGAGCCATTCTTTGATAAAACTGACTCAATTTTAATTCTTTAAAGTGAGATTCTATTCCGAAAAATTGAGAGAGTAAGATTTGTTATAAATTATTGTTATATAAATTATTGTATTCCTTGTGTCTCAAAATGATACTGGCCAGCGCCACTAGTGATTTTCATTCAAGATTTACGAAAATATTTATTATGCTAGCAATAAGAACTAATTATAAATCGTTTACAGATAAATTTCTGCATTTTTCAAAATTACATCAATAAAGCCTATCAGCTAAATAAAGCATTTTAATAATTAACATTCAAGTTGCGATTATTATTTATTAAAAAAAATTCACTTGATCACATAGTCTTTTCGGTTCGGTCAGGTTCAAGGACAAATGTAAACCGATGATAGAGATTTGTCACTACATTATCGTAAAAATATCGTGCTTTTTGGTGGCACACGAGGTTTGGTGGCGCCTAAGGTTGGGCATTCCGGTCAAAACGCAAAGAACTAATTGCCATACCTTCATCCTCGCGACCACCGCATTCCCGGAATGTTCGGTCGTGGCGATATGCGACCGATTACAAATGCATAAAATATTTTCGCAATCGTTTTCAGCATTCTCCAGTCATAACTCGAGACAGACTTTTTATCAACTTTGACAAATTGTCCCGTCCCATCATTTTTATTTATCTCTTTTTTCCTACTTTATCTCTTCTATCCACAATGAACTTTGGTATCACAAGAAACGACGTATAGAATTTGCTACCACTTGTTAAAATAATTAAAAAAAAATCTTTTTAAAGAAACAATTTATGTAGGCTAACTATATGTATGTCAAACGATCTGTTCATTCGAATTAATAATTTAGACTTTAAAGTAAAACATTTTTTTTACATATATAGCATTAATTCTATATATACAAAACAACTGCAAGTTGTATATAATTTATAAAATCAATATTAAATTCAGAAAACAGCACAGCTAAAAACTTTACTAATTCAGCAAATCTATACAGTCGCAATATACAGACACTGAGTTTTCTATATATTAAAGTAGCAAAGTCGACAGCTGAATTAGTGATTTGTTAAACCATCAAATCTTCTTAATTATTAAATTCGCAGTAAGTTACAGCTTTGTTGTACCACCTAATCTATTTTTTCCATGTTAATTAATTATTTGTTTAGTTAATTAGTTTAACTAATTATTTAGAAGAACGCATATATTGTTCCTCCTTCACAAGATTTTCATCGTACGTTATCAACAAACGCGATTCTGCTATTAAAACGTGGACGGAATTAATTACGGAACCGTATCGGATTAACACAGATTGCCGACTGCGCCGTGCATTACCGCGCGCCGCGACAAGACAAAGAGAAGTTACTAATTTCGAACAAGTCTATATTTGGGGTCCCTCGCGTGTGCGCCTCGCCATCGCCGTCGCTCCCTCCGCCGGGATCCCGGTGTGCTCGTCCTTTTAATATCGTCGTCGGGCCCCGGACACCATAATATGCGAGGTCCGTATACGCGGGACCAGGTCCCGGGCCCCAGTGCTTGTCGGCCGTGGTATAGGATATAGGTACTGGGGCCTTAACCGTCGCTCCGGTCGCTAAGGCTAAGCGTGTATACATGTTCGGTGCATAAATAAGGAGCGCAGCTCGGGAGGCATTAAATCACGCGCGAGGATCGCGTGTGTGCGGACGGGATGGGGCAAGAGGTGGAAAGTACGGGGAGAGGAAAACGAACAGAAAGGAAAGGAGTAGAAAGAACGAGGAAAGGAGAAACCGGAGGCGGGATAAGGATGAGGGAGGAGCGCGGGTGCGACGCGCGGATAACCCGAACCACCGGATCCATCCGTGCAGGATGCATCCTCACGGATTCGCGGCGCTACGTCCGCGCGCGGGCACGCACCCCCGCCGAGCCAATATGCCCCTTGCCATCAACCACTTGCCGTTGCCCACCTTCTTGAGTAGTCCCGCGATTATGCTGAGAGGTAACCGTACGGACACGTAGCGGCCACGACCATGTCTTGGAGTCCGGTTTCGGGGATATACGCAAAGTGATGCACCGCAGGTATCGCAATTAAATCGTTACGCGATCGAATCCTGTCGCGAATCCTGTTGCGTTGACTTCCGATAACTTCCGATGGCTTATGCTCTTTCTTCACTTTCCTTAGCAGGCTCATTTTAGCAGGTCGATATAAATGACAGATGAAGAAATGAGTCTCCCCATTATTTAAAGAATACGTTTCAAAATGATGACATCAATGAAGACAATTAAAAAAGTTCAGCATATACTAATCTTTTGCGTGATTATTTTGTGATGTTAAAATGTTAAAATTTTTTTTCTTTACGCAGACATAAAAGAATTGAGATAAAGTAATTAGAAATTTAACGCACTGAACGATTCTGTAAACTTTCTTGTATATTTCCGAAAATGAATAAAAAGGCTAACGCTGGTACTTCATAGTTTATCTGCTTATACATGTGTAAAAGATATCTTAAGTCGTGTGTTTACACTCCTAGTTTCTCATCATACCACATAAATAATTTGCGTAATATGAACATCGTACAGGTACAGGAATTTTTAAAGAATACTCAACGATGACGAGGGTTGGAAAATTTCGAGTACTACGCAGTAGTGACGAGATCAAGACAGACTGGTAGGTACATGGTTGGTACATTAGGGGTAAGGAAGTTCTCGAAGTAAACGCAGAACCGGCACAGAACTCAATCCGCGAGCGCCGTCCGAATCCCGTAACGAGACGGCCGCGCAAAGTGGAGAAGAAAAAAAAACGGAGGTAGACCCGAACGGTATCCAAAAACGCCTCGTGCAATCTATCACGCGCAAAGAGCGCAGCAAGAAGCGAAGTTAGGAATGTTAATGTGGGCAGCAGGAGCAGGCAGTCGGTGCGCATGCGCCACCCCCCGCGGAGCCAATCACCGCCCGAGAAATGGTAGCTGCGCCCGAGTCAGCTCCTCGCGAGCACCATAAGCCCGGGAAGATGGAAGAAGAATCGCACAGCTCCTCTTCGCGTTCTCTCTTCTCCTCCTTCTCTTCTGTCCTTCAGTCTCCTTCTCCTTCCATTTCGACATTGGATAAAACGCGGAGGAGGGAGGCGTGGAAACGAGGCAACACCGAGAAAGAGCGAGAGTAATGAGAGAGGAGAGAGGAGAGCCCGACTGTGGAAGCCCGGACGCCGATGAGGACCTGTAGAAGGAGGAAGAGGCTGATTGCGTCCGGGGCGCGTAAATCTTGTTGATGGAAATTGTTCGCGGACCTTCAGTTTGTTCGGCGATTACATCCTGCGGTGAACGCGTTCGCCGGTAGCGGGGCCTCCTCTCTCTCTCTTTCTCTCTCTCCCACTCTGTTTTTCCTACTCCTATCCTCTCTTTCTCTCGTTCCCGTTCCCTATGCCTATCCGTCCTCCGGAGGACCTTTTTCTTCACGGACGCCGAGATTAATGAGCGCACCGCTCGGTACTTTTAATTCCGAAGAGCGAGTGCAAATAAGTACCGCCATCCGTCTTGCCCGCCAATTACCACCGGGCAGAGAGAGCCCTGTGCACTCTCTTTGTCTTTCTCTTTCTCTCTCTTTGTCTCTTGTACTCTCATTTTAGTTTCCTCCGCCGCCGTATCTCTTTCTCTTTCTCTTTCTCTTTCTGTTTCTTCTGCACTGACTATCCGCGTCTTTACGCAACGAGTACTCGTCGCATTTGGTATTTGTGCCGAAGAGATTTCTAGTCACGTAAGTTCGAAAGGATCTCGCGAGGGGCTGATGGATACCTGGAGTACGTCAGTAACTGGTAGCACGTAATGAAGACGCCGTCCTGCGCCGCGCCGGCGACTTTTTTCCTTAGCCTCGTTCCTTTATCCTCTTTTCTTCTTCGGATTTTAATTCGCACATCACGCGCATTAACTTCAATGTATGTTACTCACGGTGCGTATATTCCGATTTGCGTCTCGCCGAGTAACGAATGCGTTGAATTTGCGAACGTGTAGCGCGCGCGTGAATGTTTCTCTTCGGGGACGAGGAGTACGGATAACGGGGAGAAAAGATTCTCACGCGATGCCCTTACGCGAGTAGTGGAGCACGTACGAACTTCGTTAACTCTCAAGTTTATTAACTCTCACGCTATGGCGTAGGGATATAACGTATAGCTTTATTCGCCCAAACGACAAGAATATCTTTTAAATATAAAAACACTACCTGTCGAACCTATCTCGCGAACGATTCTTCTGATGGAGAATGCTATTCATCGACAAAAAAATGGCAAACGGAATTTGATAAAAGATCCCTCACTAATCATATAAAAAAGTGGTTCCATAGTCAAATTAACTGAAACTATGATATTTGGTAATTTATGAGATGCTGATTATATTAAGAAAAAGATACTTAAAAAGTTTATTTGTGGGATATATCTTTATTTCACTGAAATAAATTCCTATTTAAACACAACGAAATAAAATTTAATTTATTTCTAGCAAATAAGTATAAACCATGTATTTTATTTGTTTATAGTTAATGAGATATATATATATTTCATAGAAATATATATTTCATTATACAGTCAAATTTTTTTGTAATCAATAAATATTGAAGGAAACACATATAATATTAAATTAGTGATATTTAATTAATAAGAAACGTCACATACGCTATCTGAAAATAATTTTACAAGAATCTTAAACATAACTACCCAATTGTTTTGATGGTCCAGCAAAATTATTTGTAGATCTGTATCTAGCTAATTTTTTAAATTCTTCATAAAAATTGCTCTTTCAGTGATCTTTTCGGATCAATTAGACCTAAAAAAAACAATTTTCAAATGGTGCTACAACAAAATTCACTTTTGATGGTTGTACCTAGGAGACTCTTGATCAGCATCTCTATAAAACTACAAAATATTAGTTTCAGTCAATTTGACTAGAACCATTTTTTTCCGCAATTAGTGATCCTTTTTACTCAAATATTTGGATTCAAGACTTATCGCCGAGGAGAATAATCAACGAGACTGCATTCGCTGCGCGATATTCAGAGACAATGTTTTATATATATATATATATATATATATATATATATATATATATATATGCGTTCTGATTTAATCTCGAAGTTTATTGCAATTCCAAACTTGATTTCCGAGTAACCGTCACGCAGCCGATGAACAAATGATACGTTACACCCACGTTCGAAACTGTCTATAGATGCGAACGCACGCAGTCTCATACCGCACGAGGATCCCAAATTAGAGGAATGTCTGATTTACATCTCGAGATATCTCGGATGAAGCTATAAATAATTTCGGTGGTGGAATGTTAATGCGACCCTAGGCCAGAAAGGACTGAGCGAATAGTCCGCGGACCTCCAGTCCACGCTCGACGTCCAGTCAAATTGGAAACACTACTACCATCACTAATCCTGTTGTTCCCCTTCACAAAAACAGCGACGAAAACAGTTCACGTTAATCTCACGTAGAACGATCGAATACATATTAATAGTCTGAATCACACGCGACCGGTTGTCGCGTTGGTAAACACAATTTAATTGATTCATTGCCTTTTTCAAAGAAAGATTAAAAGGATCGTTTCATCGTGAGTAATTATGTGAATAATGATGCTCTTAAATATATCTTTTTGTAACGTAACGTTTAATGAACAGCGAATTACTTGAATATCGCTAGAAATCGCCCTTCCTGAGAATTCCGTTGTGCGACCTATACACGATGTATCTTATACCGCGGCGATAGGTGAAGATAGCGAGAGAGATGTACGGGATACGCGAAGGCTGAGACAGGGACAGAATGAAGTGTTGGGGTCACACGAGGGTACGGGGAGGAGACATGGCGTAGAGCAGGACGGAGGGAGAGTCGAGCTGTCAGAGGCAGAGACGTTCTGGGATGGCCCCCATCCTAGTCCTCGCTCTCGTCGTCCTCCTCGTCTGTAATCGTGGGGGCGGTAACGTAGTCCTGTGCCCGACAGGATCACATCGCCACGCCGCTACTGTACCTATATACCTACGTACGTACAGCACAACGCGTGGCGTTGCCCTGCCTGGCAGGCAAGTAACGCGGACTGCCAATCTCGGCCGCCTAACGCAAAATCAAGTCGGAGATTGTCCCATTGTATAACCTGGCGCTCCTCACTCGCCCGCCTTCGAGAAGCTTGTGAGATAACTGTCGACCTCGTGCGCAGTTACACGCTTCCATCCCGAAGGCGTGGAAGTGAAATGGATGATATCGCATAATAAATTATTACGACGTGCGATAATTGGTACTAGATTGAGCAATATTGTATCAAATACAATAAAAAAAAGCTATTGTTCTAAAGTACCTAAAAATCTAGCTAGATACAGAGCTGAAAATAATTTTGTTAAATAATTATATAAGACACTCAAGCTGGTTGCTAGAACGTCAACACTTTTTGCAGCATTATCCATTATGCTTTAGCGTCCCACATAATTATTGTGATAGTCCAACAAAATTATTTTCAGATTTGTCTTATTTTCAGATCTAACTAAATTTTCAGATACTTCAGAAAAATCGTTCTTTCCGTAAAAAAAAGAGTGATGATAAACAAATGAAAGGAAAAGCAAAAAAAATGGAATGTATAAAATCTAATATATGTTATAAAATGTATAACTGATTTATTATATACATAACACATCGAGTTGCCTATGTCGTGAGATAGACTGGCGATTAAAGCGATTAATCCGACAAGTAGTTAATTTTGCTGTATGACTTAGTCATCGCGTCCCCCAAGAACATCCACATGTAACAACTTTCTTCATGGAGTATGACATATACGCTATGAAACCCTGGATGAAACAGAATACGGGACGCAATCGATCACAACATTAGAGATATCGTCGAGAGTAACTTGATCTGCGGGGTAAGATAAATAATAAGCCGACAATGTATGGTGAGAGGGTCAAGAAATACTTGGCATCTAGTATCTTCTCTATTATTTATAAGAAATTCCTTTTTAAGAAGCCCGATATAACTGTAAATAATATTATAATGACAGTTATAGAAAAATGCTATTTATATTATATATAATACATAATTCATTTAAAAGCACAGGAAGTAAAGTATTTTTATACCCTTAATTTGTGATTTAATCGAACCACTTCACGATTAATATAAGAATAAATTTTTATGGGATAAATTTATTTATATTATCAATTTAAATTTACAATACATAGAGCCATTCATGTGATTCAAGTGAAGATAAATCAATATTGTCCTCTCAGAATTCATATGGGATTCGCGTTTAATTCGGCCATATTTTTCGACGACGTGTGCAGAGTTAAATCATACGGGATCAAAATGAAAGGTAACCAATCCGCGTCAAAACACAGCGATTCTTGCGCCGCAATTTTGCACTCATTCGATCGATCGATCGCACTTTTCCTCGCTCGCAATCTCAACGCGAAATTAATAGGTCTCCTCCATGTGGAACGAGCACTTTGTGAAATCCCTTGGGATTTCAGAACGGGTAATATTCCAAATTACAAGATAAGGAAAAAGGAAGGGACAAAGCGCGGACGCGAAAAAGAAGAAGAAGAAGTCGGATACGCTGTATCTCCCCGAGTTCGGAGTCCGTCGAGACGAAGCCCGCTATAATTTCAGCATCGATCATTCGCGAAGCGCCGGTCTCCCGCGCAAAAGCGTCGACGAGTCACAGCAAAACCTACACGCGAGGCATTGCAAAAAGAGTTACCGTACCAAGAACACGGAATACTTTATTCATTTGAACAGGGGAAGGGCTCGAGGGGTGTGTCGGGGCGCAGTCATGTTTCGACGATAGAGTATATAGAGAGATGCCAATAAATATGTCCCCATCGGACATGCAATATGTATGCCGATGTCTGCCAATCCGCGGATAAGATTCGCGGACCCAATTCACCACGACTTGTCTCCGTTTCTTCCACTTCATCTTTTTCTTCGTCTTCTTCTCGTTCCCAAGGCCCGACGTCGTCGACGCTGCAAAAAAGGCCCCGGCTTACGCGCGAGCGATCTGATGGACGTATTGAGACGAGATGTACCGCCACGACGATGATAATCGATACTATGCAGGGTTCTTAAGTCGAATCTTGGTGGTCAGATGTTTACACGGAGGTTCTGCGTTATCCCGTGTCACTTGACGCATGTCCGCGGTACTATACTGACAGCACAGGATCTTTTTATCAATTTTAATCCCTAATACATACAATAATTCCAGTCCTCCATTACACACAATGGCCAAATTAATTTTCATCACTTTAATAAATATACAAAAATTATTAAGTGATTCTTTAACATATTTAGAAAATATAGTAAGATTGCATATTTTAAATAATTGTAAATAAACGTTATAATTACGTGAGGCCTTTAGTTTAAAAAAAAAAGAAATGTACACGAATGACTCAAGTGTGCGTGTATTAGTATTAAGGATTAAAATATAGACAAAAATTTATATTATATAAAATTATCATGTTGTCAGAATGCGCGCGCGCGACTTTGATCTAGTCTATTTTTTCATACAACTATAAGAACTTTTTGAGACGATTGACATAGTATATTTGCAAGTAGAATTAATTTTATCGTAATTAATTAATAAAGCAGATATTCCAACACAAATTATTCCAGCAATAACATTATTAATAATGTTACAGCAATAATGCTGCAAGCTTCTGTACTCTATATATACATATATATATATATTATAATATATATATATAAAAGTATGTAGAAAACAGTTTTTAAAAAATTTAATTTATTTTTTTTATTTATTTCATTTATTTTTAAAAAATTTTAATCATACGTCAATTTAGAAAGAAATGATCAAGTGTAAATGTAGAACTAAATTAGCGGCTTTTGAAAATGTATACGATAAAAGCAACATTTAAATGTCGCGGGAGAGAGAGACTAGTATATCAAAGTTGAGTCCCTTTTTGTCATGGGTGAAAGGAAGACGATCGACTCTCATCGGGTGGTCGCTGATCGCGACGGATAGACGTCCGATCTGGCAGCAAAACATTCGCTGATCTGGCGTATTAACGATCTCATCAATAAAGCTTTCCTTCGTATCCACACAGACGGTCCTGAGGCCCCAGAAACATGACGCGAATCGATGAACTCCTCCCAGTATCATACAAAAAAAATCGCCAATTTGTTGAATGCATTGGCCATAATTCTACGAGAAAAACCAGCATTTCGTATGCGTCGGGCCCGAAGGACTGAGTATACACGTTGGTACAAATGTCGTGTACAAATGTCGAATCAGACAAGACCCTCTTTTTCAGCTGACATCCATTGGAATTGGTATACGTCACGTGTATCAACCGCGAGAGAATAAAAGAAACTTTTTGTAGATTTCTTTCCGACAAAAAGTCATTCAGAAAAATCCTCACTGCAATAATCACTGCTAATATCCATATTATCATAATTTTAACTTCTAGATGTCCGTTTTTACCAATGTAGATTTATTTCGGTTTACTTACTTAACGAATACTATAGCGAATATTTGTAATTAGTTTTTAAACAAAAAGTTTGAGAAATTATAATTATCTATATTTAAGTGTTTGATATAATACATCTTTCTTTAATTTATATTCGTGGACAATTTAGATACTAAGTGACAATTTATCTTATTGAGTAATACAATTGTAGTTATATAATTTCCTAATAAAGTCTTGACATTTTATAGTTTCCATCTGGTTGAATTTTCCAATTCAAATTTGTTGTAGTTTCCATTCTGGATTAAATTTTGGAATTCAAATGGAATTGAGTCCATGATGTCGCGTCTTTTTCTACCTCCAGGTGCTGCTGTGGTGGTGGTGGTGGTAGTGGTGGTGCTGGTGGTGCTGGTGGTGGTTGTTTTACAGCACCGGGATTTACAACAACACTTCTTACATTTCCTTGTCTTTGTTTTACACAAGAAGGATTCCTTCGCACAGAACAGAGAACATCGTTATTTTTCGGGAAATCATCGATAAATGATCATATTTGAATTAAGACTTACGGATTCCTGGAACATGGCACACACCACGATCGTCAAGATCAAGAACACCACTGATAGTCTCATATTGCAATCTTGTGCTGCTAATGTTTGCACTGTGAATATTCGCGTCGTAGTAGCGATATTTATACTGTGCCGCTGAATAACAATTTATTCGTTAAGCATTGACAATGAATATGGTATACATCTGTTTTGCCATTTGTCATAGCTCACTGTCAAGTATATTCCGTATAACGAGAATAATAACAAAGTATCAATATGTTCCGCATTCTTTTAGGCATATGTCTCTGATATGAAACAATTGTTATACTCACAAGTCGCATTAAGTTGAATGCAAATACTGCTGTATACTGCTGTACCATATTTTTTTATGTACTTATAATAGTTTTAAATCGTCTATATATATATGTGTGTGTGTGTGTGTGTGTGTGTGTGGGTGTGTGTGTGGGTGTGTGTGTGTGTGTGTGTGTGCGTGTGTGTGTGTGTGTGTATATATACATATATATATATACACACATATACACACACACACACACACAGTATTTTATTTAATTTATCATGGTGTCCAATAAATCTGACTAGTCAATTCAAGGATAATTCCAGAACATTCCAGGTAAAAATTTTGGCTTTACCAGGATTTATCCCATCGATTAATTTTCATTATTTAATTAATTTTCATCGATTTGCACATTATTATATGCTTTATATTTAAGTTAGGATTCTATACCATAAGAATGAATTAAAACGCTAATGTGGAACAATATTATTTATTGTTTTATAAATAACATCAAACATTCCGTCAACACAAACAATTTGTTTACTACCTATGTTCTATTTTATATTAAATTCAAGTTTCTCATTTTCTATTCGTGACTTATTATATCTTAAGGCGTAAATTAGGTGTTAAGTATCTAAAAGTACCTAAATCTAAAAGTACTTCACAAAACACAACGGATCTCCCACTAAATAAAAATCGCAAATAAAATATTCAGAATTATAAGAAAATTATTAAATTTTATTAAAATTTTAATTAAATTAATAACAATTTTAAACATTAAAAAATCAATGTCAGGTGTGACATATCTGACCTAGCTCACGCCGGATTAAAAGAAGATTTATATCCAAACATAATTTTTCTTCTTATTTTTTTCTTTTTTCGCTCTGATTTTTTTATAAAGAATGATAAATTCCAGATCCGGAAATTTCAGAAGTTTTCTAAGAATTTTCCAAAATATATAAAATTCCAGTATAATTCCAAGATCCAAGGATATTCAAGGACCGTGTTGGACACCATGTTTATGCACAAATTTCAGTATTCTACAATGCCGATAATAATTTAATCTCCCAAGTGAGAATTCAGACGATATTCAATTTTGGCGAAGTACTGATCTTGTACCGAAAAATGAGTTTCCTATTTCAATACTGGATCAGTATTTAAAAAACAATGATATGATACTAGTCCAATGTGTTGATCAATATTGAATAGTAGTATTGATCCAGTACATTTTCATTACATTTTCGGTGTTTCTATACTAAAATTATCCAAATTCAATGTATCAAATGTCCGTATTGAGACAGTACATCGTCAATATATTTGTATCGGTATTTAATAATCATTCCGTATTGTAATAGTACTATATTATAAGTCTTGACCCATTGCTATCATCCCAATATTCCTTTAGTATCATATCTTGTGTGTACTGATATATAAAAATTAGACCAGTAGTAAAATTAGACCTCGCCGATAGTCAATTCCTACTAGGGCTTTTATTATATTTATATATATTTAAAAAAAAGTAGAAATTTAAAAATATAACCTAACAAATGTCTGTTCGTCTTTTTTTTAAATTTTAAAAGTCAGTATTTTTCCCTGTAATACCGGAATACATTTGAATATGCTTATCCGACGTTGTTCCGCATGCATGCATGCATATAACAATTACATCATATTAGCGACATATGCCTAAAAGAATGCGGAACATATGATATGATTGATATGTTATCATTATTCTCGTTATACGAAATATATTTAACAATGAACTATGACAAATGGCAAAACAGGTGTGTACCATATTCGTTGTCAATGCTTAACAAATAAATTGTTATTCAGCGGCACAGTATAAATGTGCTACTCGACGCAAGCATTCACAGTGCAAGATTATCAGCAGCAAGATTGCAATATGAGACTATCAGTGGTGTTCTTGATCTTGACGATTGTGGTGTGTGTCATGTTCCAGGAATCCGTAAGTCTTAATTTATTTATTAAACATGACATTTATCGACGAATTTCCGAAAAATAACGACGTTCTCTATTCTGTACAAAGGAATCCTTCTTTTTGAAAAGGACAAGGAAATGTAAGAAGTGTTGTTGTAAACGCCGCTGCCGTAAAACAACAACCACCACCACCACCACCACCACCACCACCACCACAGCAGCAACTGGTAGAAAAAGACGCGACATCATGGACTCAATTCCATTTGAATTCCAAAATTTAATCCAGAATGGAAACTACAATAAATTTGAATTGGAAAATTCAACTACAGATAAACCAGAATGGAAACTGTCATGATAAAATGTCATCAAGACTTTATTAGAAAATTATATAACTGTAATTGCACTATTCAATAAGATAAACTGTTACTTAGAGTAATATTTAAATTGTGCACGTAAGCAAATCTAAATTGAATAGCAATAAAGATCAAACGCTTAAATATGGATAATAAAAATATATTAAATATAATTTCTCAAACCTTTCGTTAAAAAACTAATTACAAATATTCGTACACCGTTAAAAAAAATGTGTCAAATTTTACATAAATCGCACGTCCCAAATGTTCATGCCAATTTTTGAGTTAATTTAACACAAGATGAATATGTTGGATTATACATAAATATTATATAAGAGAATAAATACAAGAGGTAATATCATCACGATTTGTAAACAAACCGTGAAAGCATTTTTTTTCAGAAAATTAATATTTATGATATGTTAAATTAACCCACATTTTATTCATTCATCAATTTACGTTTTAAGACACTATTTTTATGTTATTTTATTTATTCATACACTTTAAATTTTTTAGAGTAAAATTTCACTCCACAAAAAGTAATAATTGCGTCAGTTCGATAAGAATGAATTTTACTTCATTCCTTAAGGAATAAATTTCCTAAAAGGGAAAAAAATCTTTAATGATTAATATCTCGCTTCGTGAGGCAGAGCAATGCATTTTTTCTACCAGATTCCTTTATTTTGTGCAAAAACGTACCAAATGAGCCTAATTTCGTCAAGATTTGATATAGGAGGGCTAAACTTAACTAAATTTACTTTCAATCTCTCTTCTCAGAGAGTGAAATATTCTCTACAGATATTGAAATTTGACTCTCGTTTGAAGTGATTCTTCACTCTCTAAGAGTGATTCTTCTTCTCTCTAAAAATGAAAATTTTACTCCTACCAAAATTTGGGAGTAAAATTTCAAAAATTTAGAGTGCGAATTCTGTCATTTTGATACTAAGAAATGTTAAATATCAATTTAATACCAAATCTTTAAATAACGTAATCACATTATGTTGAATTATTCGAATATGTTAAAAAATTTAACACAAATTGTTAACAAGAACATGAGTGGACGTTTCCAACACAAATACACAATTTTTTTACTGTGTACATGTTTAGATCTTCACATTGATGCGCTCGAACTGGTTAATTGACGCTAGACAGATGCATACTTGCTTTTACCGTTCTGTTAACCGTATCAATTCTACGCGCTCGGCTACGCAAACAAACCACGTATTTTCGGATGTTGACTCAGTGTGGAAATGTACATCGAAGAAATATTTGCCTTGATTCCATATATCTACTCGATGTATCTTAAATGCAGGACTTCTTCATAATAAGGATTTTCTTCATACTATTTTTTTCAGATTTGATTAATTAGAAAAGTAAAATCGTTTGTAATTATTGTCTTCTACATTACTATAAATGATAAGATTTTTAGATCAGAGTGATTACTCCAAACTGCTTCTATTTATTTTTATACTTCTATTCAAAATACTCGAGCGATCTATTGTATCAGTAATTCACAGATGTAAAAAGATGAGTAATTATAATTCTAAATGATCATAACATCCGATTCCGTTTACATCTAATAAGACACTGAATAACCATCCTACAATATTTAATGTTTATGCATAATCCACGTCGGCATACAAGTGCCTCGATTAATGGGTCTTAGATTTATTTGCTGCACAGGGGAGCGATTTTATTTCTATTCTCAGCTCGAGCTCGCGCGATTTAAGTGCAGATTTCCGGTGAGTCGCGCGAGATAACGTCATGCGAGAAGAAGTTCCGCTTCACGATCGCCCAACGAAAAGGAAACATAAAGAGGGGCTTTTCTTCCCGCGCGCGCTCATATATCACGGTCTCGTAATAATATCTAGTCACTTCCGATCGCAAGCACCGACGTGTAACACCGTCACATACCACGTGCGTCGTGATAACTCTTTTCTAGAATGCTATCGCGGTTATTTATTGTTTATGACATTTTGGATTTTTTCAAAAATATTTCAAAGTTAGGAATAACCCTTGATATATCTAACAAAAATCTACATTATAAAATATATTAGATGATTTCGTCTTTAACATTATACTTATTATATTGTGAAATTAATTATATAGTATATTCTCAAGTATTATATCAGTAATAAAGACAATGTTATATATATATATATATATAGATATATCAAAATATAATATTTAAAAAATATAACATTTGAAAAATTATACATCCGCAAATATTTTTGAATTCTCTAATATTATAACTATTATACAACCATACGAAATAAGCAGCTCATTATGCGCTTTCATAAAAACACGTTTGATCGCACGTGCTCAAGGCGTGCTAAAGTATTCATATATTGATGCGTGCATTCATAGTGTAACGCGTGGCGAGTACATTTTGCGTGGGGTATCGAAAATCCATGAACTGAATTACAGTGTGAGTTCCGTTATACGACGAGGGGCTCCGTTTTTGTTTATGGGTGGTGAATTCATTCACCAATGCAGTCTAACGTACTACCACACAAAAAAATGGAAAGATGGAAGGACCAAACGAATGGAAGGATCTCAAATGTTTGCATTATTTAATTTTTGTATTCTTTTGCAATTTCTGTGAAAATTTTTCTAAGAACAAAACATGAATTCTGAAAAAATTGTAATATATCACTCATATAAAAATTCTATTGCTTACTTTATGTTTGTACAATTTCATTAATAAGATATTGAAATTTAGAGACGAGTTCTTCACTTTAAATTATTTTGAAACTTATCATAATTTACTTTGCGACATTACAATCAATGTTACGAGCAATATTTAAGAGCGACTCTCTCGATTAAGCCGTCATTTTACGATACTATCACGATACGATACTTTTGTAGAAGAATTAAGGAACTTTACGTTCGGTGAAAGTATCGATTAAGATTGTACACTGGACTATTTTGGCAGGATAAAGAGGGACAAGGCAAGTTAACTGACGCTCGTTACCGCTAAACTATTCTTAAACTAAACGGTTTATCACCTTAGCCTTGCTGGTAAGAACTGTACAATTACCGAGTCGCTTTACCAGCTATATTCGTGCGAGAACTAAAATATGGTAAATCGTAAACTCTTGCCGTTTAAAACAAGGATCTCCTATGCACAAAGACAATCTATTATCAAATTAATTTGTGGTCTGCACATTCCTCCCCTCTATCATCCAAGTAACTGTAACTTTTATTGCCTCGCAGCTCTGCGATCGTTCAGAAGTAGCTTCATTTGAGATAAAATGTTGCTGAGTCAATACATATAGAGACTCTGAAAATATCAGAAACGTATTGATATAACGTGTGTCGTATCAATATACATTTCACAAAAAGAATCATGTCAATGCGGAATATTAAGTAAAATTGTGATAAACTCCTCTGAGTAACTCCTGCTTCGTCAATATAGATTCGAGAGTGTGAATGAAAATAAACCAAGTGATGTAGCATCGGTTATATTTCTTCACGAGCGATAGCGGATGAATTCATGCGCGAAGTTGTGCGGAACGATCGGCCCACCGTATGATCATCGTATATATGGGGCGGAGAAACGAGGGATGAACGTGTCAGAAGCAGTCCCTAGGGTCTAATTATGAGTTTGTACAGAGGGTCGGTTAGTCGACTCCGCCGCGTAAGGAAAGGGCCCTATTGACTCATTGACCGAAATATCTTCATTGAGTATCTAGAATGAATTAATAGCACGTACATGCCAAGTGTAGCATAATGAACGGATACGTCTGACATTGTCAATCTGGCAAAATCTAAATAATTATACCGACTAGGCTCGCTTTCTTATGACACATACATGCCCACATATACAACGTGAAGACTGGAGCACGGACTTTTGCATAAAGCATCAAAAAAACAACCAATCAGAGTCTTTTATTTCATGAAAAGGAAGAAAATAAAGGATTTTATCTATGATGCAGCCCCAATAGAAGAAATTAGGAATAAGGAATAATGATTCCAACACCTATCAGAAACCGTGACTGCTTAATTTGTCCGTTTTCTTATGTTATATATTGTGCAAGATACTGTCCCATCTTGATGCTGAGAGGTAGAAAAATAAAGAATTCAAAAGAACCATCGGTTTCAGAAAGTTTTTAAACGCTATCAAATACGGCCGCGCTCGACGTCAGAATCAAGATTGAGCGATCGCGTTGCCGGATCGCGCAACCATAAATAATCCCACAGAAATCGTGGTGTCATTAAGATCTCGTCGCGCGTCGATGCTCGCACGGTGTAAGGTGCGTGTCTCGAAGAAACCGGGAAGAGCGACGGCGAGGGATGAACGTTGGGGCCGGGGTGTGATGAGCGGAGGTGGGGTCACGAGTCGACGGAAAGTTCGCCCCGGCAATATTTCGCGGCGTGGTCGGACAAAAGGGGACACAATGCCGAGGGCAGGATCGATTCTCCTCGCTCGAGAGAAGAGGATCGCGGACGGGAGGACCAGGCTACGCTGGTTACGTTGCACGAGAGACGCCGAGTAGACCGGCCCACATTGTTGCCGAAACGATGCTCACCGTTGGGCTTGGGGAAACAACGAGCCACCGGACTCCCGAGAAGCGTAATTAATCACTTTTTGTTGTGCAAGGTGAAGAGAAAGAGAGAGAGTCGGAAGGGGGGGGGGGGGGGGGGGGGGGGGGAGAGAGAGAGAGAGAGAAAGAGAGAGAGAGAGATTTCCCCACCGCGCGTTGGGAAGCTTTCGAGGATCGGCACCGCGAGTCGATGGCCTGGTACTGTAATTTCCGAATAAATCGATGTAAAATCACTCGAAATGAAGAAAAAATATTGTAAACGTTAAATCTCAGTCTTAGAATAACTATGTTCCAAAAATTCTATTATAATATTTGATAAATTGTAATATACTTATAATCTTATTATCTTAATGAATATGTGTGTGTTTGAAATTCAGATTAAATTATTCGATTAAAAGATATAATAAATACATATCGTATTCAACTTTAAACAGCACCTTTCTATTAAAAAGTTGCAAAAATTTTGGTTTAAAACTTTTATAATTGAGATTAACTAAATTAATGAATTTCAACCAATGTCAGATACGTTTCTTAACATTTCAATTCAAAATAAAAATTTTGCTTGCATATATTTCAATTAGCATATACCTGTATCTTGAATTATGCTGTGTACATTGTTAAGTTTCTTGTACATTGTAGTTTACCTGTTGTAATCTAACTACTAGCAGGTTTGTAACAGCAGTTTTGTTGATGTTTGCCATTTGCTTTGTATTAGGTATTGGAATTAATTCGTAGCGTTTTTTAATGAAAGAATGTTATTTATTTCACATGAGCATTAAAAAATACATTAATGAAAGTACTTCCCATCACTTGTAAAACGCTACGAATTAATTCCAACACCTAATATATTATATATATGCATGCATTGCAATGAAGAATTATAAAGAATTATAACATATGGAATAGCCATATAAATAAATATTGTAATTAACAATATTATATTTCCTAAAATCGCTCGTACAATGTCACGAACGTCATCAAAAAGATTTCTGACACTCGACCTTTACGAATCGCGAATAATCGTAGTGAAATATTATTCGCATGCGTTTCTCTCTCGTCGCTTCCCTTCTGTCCCACGTTCCCACGACAAAGATCAGCGACCGACAGTCGCGCGGTTCCCTCGAGAGGCCCGAGAAGCTTTTCGGCTATGATCCGGTAATTACCAATGGAGCTAGAGGTCGTTGGGGCTGTTAACGTTCGGCGGCTAATGGTATGCACGCCGGCAATAAAAAGCCTGGAACAACGGACAGAAATCAAGGGAAAAGAAAATAGACGGGTGAGGAGAACGGGTGGTAGAGGCGGCGGCGACGGAGGCCAGAGGGGAGAAGTCGGCGAACGCACGATGAGGAGAGGCTCATATGCTTGCACACATACGGCGGCTAACACCGGCGAAACAGGGCTCCGAAACGACTTTACGGGAATTACACCCGCGAAATCGGGGAGATATGGAGCCGCGAAATGCGATGTGGTCATCCGTCACTCCCGCGGCTTGCGATGTCCGCGCCTGCCTGGTCGACCGACTGCCTGCCGGTTCGCCCGGGTCTTCTCATCTCCTCACGCACAGGTGTTGGGTTCCTTCGCGAGAGCGGTAGAACTCAGTAACACTGTCTCGTGGATGCATTGCCACTTGATAATGGACTCGCCAATGAGCACTCTCATGTAAAGATTAACTCCCTTGTACGTGCTACAATACGCATGCTTCTCAATTTTACAGGGATCTAAAGGATGAAAACTGTATAATATCAGCGAAGTCAATTACTAAATGTATAAAACAGTGAATAACTTTATTAAGTTTATTAAGGCAATAAAAATGTAAAGATTGTAAAAATTTTTTATTTATAGGAGATTTATAATATAAGAGATTAGTAACCAGCTTGAACATCCTACATAATTGTTTTATAACTCAATAAAATTATTTTCACATTTGTATTTAGCTAAATTTTTAGATACTTCAGTGCAAAATTGTTCCTTCCGCGTTGATGCTTATTAGATGTAAAAGAGAATAGTGAATAATAGGACAAATTCAAAATCTAGTACAATTTATTCGAGAGTGATTGGGGAAAATGATCAGAACAAAATTACGCAGGTGAAGGAAATGGCATTGCTCGCATTGCTCGAGGTTTGATTTATGAAGCGATGACGCTTTAAATGGATGTCCCAAGCGTGGATCGTAACGCGATCTGACCACACACAACGCATGTTCCCGACCGATATCACTCGCAATATCTCTCTCTTACGGTGTATAAAGGCCGAAATTAATGTTATTCCTAATGTCACGTAGGATTTATACATCGAAATTATAACATATAGAGCGACCGAATGCGAGAATGTCGCAACGCATTTACGTACAATGTTCGCGTGTGAAATAGTACGCACCTTCCAGCAAGAAGGGAAGAGGAAAAGGGATTTACGTCTTTTTATAATACTGTGTGATGGCAGCGTTCTTTTTTAACTCTCACGAGAGAATGCTCTCAAGGAAGGACAACGACGAATATATCCCCGGAATTCCATTCTACATTAGCACGCATAACTCGGTGTTTCAGGCAAAAACTCATTAAGATGACCCCCACAGAGTCCTCCTAGACAAAACTGACAATCCTGATGATTCTGATCCTGGCAGACAGGTTGGAGCCTTCCTTACAGCGAATTCCTGGAAGAGAATCCTCCATCCTCCGCTCACCTGGACAGGTGCACGGTTTCTGCCCTACGGCAAAAGCTGGCTAGCCATACGGTGTGTCAGGGACGTATCCCTTGAATTATTGCATTTCTCCAGATCCAGCTTGGCAGTTGCCTAATGATACCCTTTTTTCTGAATGACACAATCTTCATACGAGTTATCGTGCAAGTCTTTGCCTTTCTATGATTCTCATTGTTTCTTAGATTTCATTTATGCAACAATAGCATTGTATGTAACATATGTTTTTTTGTCGTATTTTTTTCTTATTACAATACGTCTCAAATAAATGTTTTCATAAAACAAAAAACCAACTACAATGTTACAGATTGAAACTGAGAGAACGAGTATTTGACATAGGTATAATATTTTTTTGGTTTATCATATTTGATTTTTTCATTTTTAGTTTACTGTCGGATAAAGTTATCCAGGAAATAACTGCATTTCTCTACATCTAATATATATTTAATATATATCTGGTATATATATATATATTCGATTCGAAGAAATGTTTTTTTGTTATGCGGTTAAAGCAAAAATATTTTTGATTTACGTTATTTCTTTGATTTGAATATAATTTCTTTAAATCAAATAAATTTTTTAAATTAATTTCAAAAAATAATATTTAAATCAAAGAAATAACGTTTGAATCAAAGAAAATTTTTCTTCAATCGTATAGCAAAGAAACATTTCTTTGAGTTAAAAAAAACCTTTCTCTAGATGCAATAAAAAAGAGATAAACTGACAGAACTTCAAGAGTAGAAAAATCGACTGTAATGGTCTGTAAATGATTTTTCATTGTTTTGATAATGTTTTTATATTGTACAAACGCAACATAATCTATAATTTATTATTACACGGAAAGAACGATTTTGCTAAAATATCTAAAAATTTAGTCAAATACAGATCGGAAAAATAATTTTTTTGGACCAATCAAAATGATTACGTAAGCTGCTTAAATAAAATGTTAAAATTTTTTACAGCATTGTTATCAACGCTTAAGCATTCTATATAATTATTTTAATGATCCAACAAAATCATTTTCAAATCTGTATCTATGTAAATAAATATTTAAGTACTTAATATTCTCCCCGTATATGTGTACATATATATACATATGTAAGCTTCTTCAAAAAAGTAATTTAATTTCAGAATAAGACACGGAAGACGATCAACGAAAGATGTTAGAAATCGTCACCCCTTAAGATGAAAAATGTCGGTCGGTTGAATGATAAACGATCGCAAGCTCATAACTGAATGATACACTCAAGAACTCATTGTCCGAAATTTTCGGATGATTCCCTTCCATTGTCAGCTGCGCGGCTTCGTATTGTTGTGACGGTGCCGCGTGATGAAATAACCGAAAAAATCTTTCGCGCTCTGAGGAAAGAACGAAAGGATGGTTGTAAGTGAGCATCACGTATATCCACCCATACACAGAATTTCGCCATGCGGTCTGGAAAATTATATGCGATCAATTTGCGTGAATAGCTTACAAAGTCAGACAATAATAGCTCGAAGCAGGTTTCCTCTATTTTAATCTTTGAATCGATTCGCTGAACTATGCCCTTTCTTTCATGCTAAAAGTAAAGCAAGGTAAATGAAAATGTTCGCAGCTAAGCCATGCGATACCGAAATCCTTTTCAGCAAAAGGAAGAAATCAAGAAATCATAGATGGAATATAACACGCGTAATACACAGTATATATAAAAAAAACAATCACAGTACAATAAAAAAAAATCAAACTATTATATTAAATAAATCATATAAAAATAATGACGAAAAGAAACAGAGACATAAAAAGAGCGAATTTAATAAATTCAAGAAATTGCGTATTTGTTCGCGATTCCGTGTATAGTCCTGCAGGGATATCGTGAGAATACGCCGATAGATCTATAAATAGATACCGTTAAACATCGTCTCGATTCGTGTACATTACCAATCATCGCTCGCGTAGAACGACCGGCAACTGAACGCACATTCGGAAGTAGAAGGCGCGATCCTAGACCAGCGGCGCGTCCCGCTCGCATCCGACACCGTTCGCCCTCCTTCCTGCCGCGGTCGTCGTCATTGTTTCATTGTGTTATAAACGCATTGCGTGCGCTTAGTGCGTGGAGCGAGGGTGTATCGATTGCCCCGCCCCCTGCTGCGTAGCCATGACGACACACCCTATCCTATCTAACCCCTAGTCTAACCCCCGTACTTCTCTCTCTCTCTCTCTCTCTCTCTCTCTCTCTCTCTCTCCAACATGGGTTCTCCTCCTTTCTCTCCGTCATCGGAGCTCGAAAAGCCCCGAGTCGCGTTCTCGAGAAGGAGGACGAGTTGACAGTGGACAAGGAAGATCCTGTTGTCGACCCGACAAAACAAGCGACCTGTCACGACCTTCTCGCACATTGAAAAACACGTCATCTTTTATACGATTATGTGGATCATGCTCACGATCTCGAGCATACTTTTCATGTTGTACATCTTCATGTTTTCTAAAAGTGCTGTGTTTAGTTTCTTTAAAACTCTGCACCGCAGAAAGAATCCAATATTATTCATCTGATACATTTGTAGGCACAAAGAGATTATATGTATTTTAAAGTTTCCATACGCGAGAAAGATATGTTGATTTAGAAAATATTGTATGAACATGTTTTTTATTGTGTATGTATTGATTTTCTAGATTTTTGCTTTTTGTTGTACAATTATTATTAATGTTAATGTTAATGTTCACACTGTTACTATTAATAATGCATTGAAACAATCGCAATGCATTCGCATATATGTATATTCAAGCTAAATTGAAAAAAATTCTTTGGAAAATAATTTGATTTAACAGGTGTGAATCGTTACCAAATTTAATTCTAAAAAATCTCTAATAAAGAATATGCAATAATTGCCATATTTCTACAAAAAAAAATCAAACAAATTAATCGAACTATTCAAATTTTTAAAGTAGAACTGTGTATCATGTCCATTTCTAGCAAAATACCATATAATACTAAAATATAGATTAATTTTAATCCCAGTTGAATTTACTTTTTATCTTTCTCTAGTTCTAAGAATTAGAAAAAGATGAAGAAAAAATTAAACCGAAATTAAAGTTAATTTACATTGGTATAAATGGACATCAGACAGTTTAGAAACTAATGATCGATTCGTTTGATTGATTTTATCGAGTCAGATATTAAGAATGCAAAAATATTCATTGCAAACAGAAAATAAATAACTTTTGCGTTTCGTTAAATCTAAGTTCTAATAGAGCGAACAGTTTATTATATCTTGAATAGTTTAAGCAATTTAAGAATCGATCTTAAAACTACTCGTACTGTAGTCTATTCAAAATTGATATTAAATAATCCAGAATATCAAATACATGTTTAAAATATGCGGAAGTTCAAAATTTAGTAGTTATTAAATAATCTATACTTATAGATTATTATGTGTTATATAATTTATAAATAAAAACAACGAAAAATAAAAACTATAATGAACCAGCTTAGAGCGCAAAACTTTATCGACAAAAGAGAGGATTATGAGAATGGCGTGTCTTCTCCGGGAAAACAACAATTCCCGGAAAGTCATGGAGAGAGACCGAGTTGAGAAATTTTTAGGGCCTGGTAGATCCCGAGAGAGAGTTCCCTAAGCCCAGTTTGCGGGTCCCGGTCGAAAGCACAATACGTCTCATTATGTTATCCGCGCATCTCTCGACACAGCCATTTATCATTCCTTCGCCCGTATACCAATATATCGATCTCCTTCTTACATGCGTAAAACTCGAGCCCGTGTGTCGGCGGCAGCCTATCCGTGCTACATGGTTCTCGCACGAGTCTTTGTCTATGATGGAAGAGAGGCTCTCTCGCGCGTTGGAGGAACGTGAGAGAAACGAGACGCGGCCCGTAGAAATGGAAAATGATCATCTTGCCGATCGTGCGAACGATATTGAAGCGATTTACGGATAGCGGATCGCTATCCGGAGTTCGGAGCTCCGCCGCGTGGGCCACGTCGTTCGTAATGGACCGCAGCTTTAAACAAACCCATGTCCCAAGACTTGAAGAGCGATGTAAATTATTTACGAGAGGAGTTATCGCACGTGTGTATTTGCAGGCAGTTACAAATATGTAGTGTCTCAGCGCTCATGTGATTATGCGTCATGACAGTACATCTATAATAAAAGGGCGAGAATCGCACGACGAGAGATTGATATAAAATACATCTTTCGAGTCGTTGTAATAGAAATCGAACTTATTATGGAGATAATAAAGGAAACACATAACACTTTCGTGTTATGCGTCGCAGTTCAAAAACGAACATTCTTAGACATTCCTAAATTAATGATAATTGGATTTTAAGATACGAGGACACTCATGTTTGTGTAAAATATATATAATTGGTATACAAATATTCCGCTTTATTGGTCCAGGGTACACGTCAACGATCAGGTAATGTCACTCGGCGAACGGAATGGGGAATAATTAGAGCCGACAGAGAGAAACGTACAGATAATTCGATGTAATGTAATCCAGGCGACAGCAAGGACGATCGAAACAGTTCGTTCGCGCCACTTATTATTCATGGAATCGCGCTCGCTAATGTGCCTGGTTGTCTGCTGCGTGTCCCCGTACACGTGCACACGCGTACAGACGCACGCACGCATACAGACGCACGCAGTGGTTAAGCTCGCTGCACGCGGTTACACGCATGTGGGTGGTACACGGGTATGTGCGCAAATGAGCGCCAGTGGAAGATCGCTCGACGTCGGTTCACGAATATATGTATGGGAAAGAAAAATCATCCATCACGTTCGAGGCCATCCGGAGTTGGCAGTGGTGGACGGACGATGTTTTGGGCATCGTTTCTCTATGGACGCGCGCGTCATAAAATTGATGAGCGTCTTTGACTAATTTATTACGCTGAAAAAAACGTACTGAAATTCATAATGATCGGGGTGAGACTTACTATTTTTTTTTAGCCCCGTCGACGCGTACGTTTCTACCTATCGTTCCCGAGCGCGGTTACAAGTCCGATTATAAATTTTATGAATGATCGTAGAGCGTATTTTTTAGATTACTAATAAGGATAATGGGCCAACAGTCTTTTATAAAAACGTGTAACTAATATTGATTCGTGTACATAAATGTCTTAAATTTTTAACAAAAATGGAGGATCCAGAATCTCTCAGTTACGAGCAATTGAATATTACAATCTTTAAGAGCTTTGATGTGAACAATGTTAAAACAAATCTTAATCGTATTTTCTACTAAAAAAATATCGACTTTAAATTGATTAGATAATTTGCAGACTTTAACATCAAAAATTAAAACATTTTTATATTTATATAATTTAATTTACTAATTAAGTTATTATATTACTAATATTGTAAAATTAATTCTTCTTCGAACTTTTTCGATAATACCTATACATGCAATAAATTTTGCAATGATATTTGACAATGCTTATCAGTTCCCAAATTCTTTTTTTCAATCTTAACAATAACGTTGTATGTGATTGTGTGTAAGTATTCTTCAAAATTTCAAAGTACAACTGAAATGCAAGGTGGGAATGCGGGCGTATGTTTACCAGAGATTTCATCTCTTTCCAACTACGACGCTTAATTAATAAACTTGCGATCTTATCGAGCATAACAAGACACACATCCTCCCTTCTGCATCATGCCTGCTACTTCGTAGTTCGTATCTTCTTCTCTTTCCCGTTACCTCGGCGTCCGCGACATTTTTCTCTTTTCTTCCCGAATGGAAGACGCGATTTTTGAATCGGGCAAACGCAAGTGCTCGCAAGCGTGAAAAATGATGCAATTTTCGCGGCACGCCTCCTATAGCGCGCCTGAATCTCGCGTATAAAGGTGCCTATTAGGTATATCCACTTGGTCCCAAGGTGTACGAGGCATCACGTTGATCGTGCGCGAATCTACTGGGTGCTCCCGCAATTCGAAATGCCGCTAAATTTGTTCCGCCGCGTTTGAAATAAAACGAAAAACGAAGAAACTCGCTCGATATTGCTTTTTATCGAGATTTGTTCACGTCATATCGCGAACGTTTCGCTCCTAATGATCCATTTATATCGGCGTGTTACAGAAAAATCTACAAGGGCAAGTATGCTTTTTAGCATGGTACTTTTTTTTACTAACAATAACATTGGTGCGCAAAAAGTGAAAAATATGAATAAAAGGTTAGGTTAACGATCAACCCTGAATCCTTTTAGATTCTTTCGCGACATATAAAGACTAATAACTATATGTTCAAAAATATCCCGAATTTATCAAAGAATTGTTGAAACGTGCTGTCTGCATATTCTACAATAATTACGTAACATATATTAACTTATAACGTGTAATAATAATTTCATTTGTTCAGCATTAAGGAAAATAATTTATATTTTCAGTCTTGTTCGTAGCAGCGTAAAGAGATTCATTATACACATGTAGAAAATATAACAAATCACTATATGTAATATATGTATATATATATATATATATACAATGCAGGTATGTTTACACGCATCCACCGCAGGGTCCTCTGCCATATACTAACAGTGGGACTTTATGAAAGAGACAGATGGAGGTGAGGGCGCGTTCGAACATCTGCCGGTGATGTACCCCTTGATATCGATCAATTACATCGTCGCGTATACTGGTCGGTCGAACGATAAGACAATGTCTTCACACGTGGCCTTTACACATCAACCTCATACTTTTTAAATAATAGCATGTGATTCGTTATATTCGCATGATTAAGGAAAAAAGAATTACTCTCTTAATGTTCAATAATTTTGATAAAAATAATATCGCTCGAAGAATATACAAGTATATTCAAGATTTTTTAAAAATAATATTGTAGAATATGATAAAAATATATAAAGATGATAATCCTATATTCGGATAACGGAGATGATAAAATTTTATCTGAAAATAAATAACATGCTTTTGTTTCTCAAATATCTTATGTTGATTATTGAATAAAGAACAAATATACGTGAGATAAAGAACTAAAATCGAGTTTCTTCTGATAAAAAAATTCCGGTTTTTCTTCGACGCTAAAGATAGACGATCTACGAGGCGAAGGATCGAGAAATCACATGGATCGCGAGAGGCTCCACCTAAGAGAGAATCGTACTCGTCGAGTAGGCTCCTCACCTCTTCTGCTATTGGTCGATATGTGGCCCGCCATTGTTTCATTCACGCCTGTTGCACGTTTCTCGTTTATATCGTTCGGTCTCTTCTAGCTTTTACATTTCTACGAGAAACCACAGTATTCAAATCCAAAAATACACTGGTGTTCAATTAACGAGGGGATCGAAACGATCTCTTGCAGTGCAATCGCGTCAATGTGAGACTAAAGCATTTCCTTTGTGTATATTCGTCTTTTCCAATGAATCTGCATTTACAATTGTTTATATGTAACTGATAACATTATTTTACATCTATAAACAAACATTATTTTTATAATGTAATCAATATAATATTATATAATAAGATAATAAATGATACATGATTCTATTCTGATATCTTTTAATTTAAATATTGATATATTATAGAATATTCACGTATTCTCAATAATATAATATTATAATATAAAAGAGAAAATAATTTTTAAACACATATATCACAAAACTATTCGACAATATAAACTGTATCTGAGAAAATAATAACTTATTTATACCGAATATAAACAAATAAAACAATATTATTCATATAGGCAGAATTATTATTGTACAGATTTTCATTTTTAATTACAAATTTATTATGAAAAGATATTCCTTTATCTCTCAAAAATTGCGTAAGAAATCATCCAAATACATAACTAGAAAACCGATGATACAAATATATAATAATTTACAATCTGCATAATATTAAAAATATATTAAGAAATTTAAAAAGAAATGTAAACAATTCTCAGGCAATTTCAGAGATGGAAAAATATTTGGGGTGGTTGAAAAAACACATTTATAAGAAAGAGGTTTTGAGAGAGAATTAAAAAAGAAATTCCTCTTAATCTTACAAAAGCTAAATCGAAGAATAAAGGATGCCCTTTCTACCAGTTTTAAGATGGTTGCAATCAAACGAAACTATTCAGCAAACCGCTTGTGCATAAAAGACTAATAACGATTTAGTAACTGATGTGTAAAACAGAGCCACCCACCTTCTGCAAAAATACCAAGGAAATGCAGCCAAGCATTGTACATATCTTGTGATGACTGTTTCAAATCAATTTTTCATGATTGTACAAAAGTGAAATATAGGAATAACATACAACGAATCCTTAGAAGAAAGAAGAAAGAGATTTTCTCTTTATATGTATACATATAAAGAAACATATGTATACATATAAAGAACCATGACATATAGAAAAATTTAAGCAGTAAAGAAATCAATCTTTTGCATTTACTTACTCGCTTACATTTCTCTACTATGATTAACCGACTCATTACTTATATTTCTGTTTTATATTTTTTCTGTGTACCTTTTTACAGGCTTAAGGCTTTAACATAAACAAAGAAGTAAATTTATTTTTATTAAAATTTTATATTTTTACAATCTGAGAATAATCAGCTAATAAGTATATCACATAATTTCATCATGATGTCATCTTTAAACAAATAATTTTTTTAAAAGCATGAAAATACTTTTTTCATAGTCCTAAAAAAGTTCATTATTTATATATTATTAGTAATATCGCAAATTTAAATATTCTAACTGATCCGTTACTTTTATAAACTTTTCAAAACAGAGATTTTTTTTCACTTGCCACTATATAAAATTATTATAAAATAAAACCAGTACAGCTTACATTTGAATATATTTCGTAAGATTGTACGGTCAGTCTTGGCAAATCGCCTGGGAAATCACCAAGGCTAAAAGCATTCTATCGTGTCAAAAGGAATCAGCAGTTCTACAACGAATTGGCGACAAAGTCGCCGTCACGGACGTGAACATTCGGAAAAATCTGTTAATCTGCATGAGCAAGAAACAACAATTTCTCAATGCCAGAAAAGAATTGGAAGGACGGAAAGTTCTGTAAAGCCGGTAACCTAAAAAGGTCACGAGAAAGATTCCAAAACGAATAGCATTTACGGATGAACGAGTCTGACCAGTCGGCATAAAGTATAAGACGATAGAAATATAGTGAATTCTTTAATCCTCTAAAAGGTTTTTCGAACTTACGATAAATGACGATTACTTAATAAATTTTCTGAAAATCTGCGATAAACGATGAATCTCGAAAAAAAATTTTTTAATAAAACATATTAAGACGAAGCATTTAGATAAGCGAATGAATGCGAATGTTTTTCACATTGAACATAAGAATTTTATTTCATGTGAGTGCCAACGTAAACAATTTTTATCGTACTATATTAAATCAGATAATACTTTTTATAATACTTTCTTTTTAACGGGAAACATATATGATTATTATAATATTTATAATAATAAAATAATAATTATGGTGTATTGTATATGCAAATTGATATTTATATTATTATTATACAAATTAATGCGTAACATTTCGATAGAAGTGAAAACTAAATATCATGTATAATTACACAACGAAGTAACAACAGAAAAATATGCGCGCAATTAAAACACCTGTTTCAAAGTAAGAGAAGCCTTATAATAGTTTCAATAGTAATCATAAGAACAAATGCATTCGTTCGACAAATGTATATCTCCCGAAGCAAAAAAAAAGAACGAGGCTAACAAGTTTTTGCATCATGTCTGAAACAGCGGTAGATAGATGCCCTTTTGCGGCCCTTTGCGTTTACACTGACTCAACTGAAACTATAACAGTGAATATACTCATAAATGATCTATAATTCTTAAATGGTATCAATAAATTCTTCAAAATTATTTAGTCCAAAGAACCAAATGGATAACTAGATTATTTCAATACAGATCAATGTCCAGCATGATGGAGAGAAATAAATTTTCCCTTAATTTAAATTCCTATATACAAACGATTTGGGTGTAAAATCACGACTTTAAAATAAAAGAAAAATAAGCTACTCGCTTACAATTTTGTCCGAGCTCACCTGTCATCGGACAAACAATGGAAGACAACCGAAACGAGAGAATGAGATGATGCAAGATAGTCGAGGAGAAAAAGAGACAGCGTGTAAATAAGTGTAAAAAGGGGCAAGAAGAGAGAGGAAAACGGGATGATCGGGGGTCCACGAGAGATGGGGTTCCCTCCCCAACCTAGTGGCATCCTCTACCTCCGTCGCGGGACTATAATTTGGTCCTTGGAATTGCCACGCCCACGCATATACATCACCCTACTATCGAGATCTCGTGAGTCAGATAAGGCTTGTCACTTTGTCGGCGTACGTATATATACGTGCACGCACACACGCGTGCGGAACGCGCGGAATAGTGGAGATGAGAATCCGGATAACAACTTTGACCGGGAAAGTAGGAGAACCTGCGGACGAGGCTGCAGCCGCAATTGATCCGAGTCAACTACACCATGTCGAGTTGAAATCGAATTCCATATTGGTCTGGTACTCGCTCGCTCGCTCGCGCGCGCGCATACACACGCACACTATCCTTTCTCTATATTGTACGCGTAATTAAAGGCGACTCTTCGTCGCGAGGGATAAGATGGGATAGGATAAATGCAGACTTGAAGTTATAAGATACAGTTATGGATATTTGTGAAACAATACAGAGCCATGATCACAACATAAAATACCATAGTATTGTATATAAGTTATTCTAGAATTTATATTTAATTTAATTTAATTTAATAGATTTTTAGAAAAAGGTTTTGACCGAAAGAAATCTTATAGTCAAACGATTGAACTAGAAAATTTGTTAGCTATATATGTTATCGCCAAAAATTGGAAAGAAATAACACGAACACGTAATCGGATCCTTAATTATGATCATTTCAAACCTTCTTTCGGAAATTTCGTGTATCAGTGTCGTGACAAGGAATCTCGACGCTTTTGACACGCGTTACATCCGTATAGCGGAATATCAACCTGTCAGGGATGTTGCAGGGTGTGAAACCCTGAGTGAGTAGGTATATACGCGTATACCCGCTCGGTTATACGCGTATATACAACGCATAATATACCAGGTGACCCTCCTCAAACCGAACCACGCCTAGTTAGCCACCATTGTGCACTCTGAGAGTTTATGAACTGGAAACGAATAATCGCGCTCTTGACAACTTGATCGTTATGTGATTCTGGTAAATCCTACCTTCTTCGAGGAAAGTTTATCTCTTTCGGAGGCTGTGCTTGTAATATATTCTACCCAAGTTATCTTACATGAATGTAAATATACTGTAATTGATTACTCATTTGGATGTTTATGTAAACACACACACATATATATATATATATATATATACATATACATATTATACATTATTTGTTTTCAAAATATTCTTTTTAAAAGTAAACTTTTCGAATAAAAAATTGAACAAAAAGTAAGCCTTTAACAGACTAATCCCTAAAGGATTTTGTTTTTCACTCAATATTCAGTAGCATAAAAATAACGATGTACAGTGCGATTGGCACTCATACTCATAATATTGAAGAATGATCATTGTTTCTCCAACTGGTTACTCGATCTTATTTATGACGTTTCGCGATTTAATAATGCCATTGAATCTCCTGAATTATACACGATGTAATCCTACGTGTCAGGCGCCGCGATCAAATGAGAAAAGTTGTGCTGACCCACCGCAATTTTAATCCGTCGTCGAGTCACGTGCTGTCAAAGTCCCTCCATCGCCCCACCCCATCAGCGGTTGCGCGTGGAAGATCAACGTATTATCTTGCGCCAACAACGCGCGACAGCTTTTTACTATCGCGCGTTATTCGCCGCGTTCTGCAAACGTGAATTTCTCGTATATATACGAGTGGCGAAAAGAGAAAGAGAAAGAGAGAGTGTCCTAAGTAAATAAAATCGCGCAAATCCTGTATCCCTCGTGCAAACGTATCGGGGGCTAAACTGCTCGTTTGCGTCGTCATATTTAATTTCAAAAGTTATCCCGGCACACGTGCGCCGTTGATCTCACTCACGTCGTGTCGTACATTAATATTGCAAGTTCGATCCCCGAAAGAAAAAAAATGAAAAGAAAATTCCATTCTAACGTCAATATTAGATATTTTTTGAAATTATTATTACCGCGTTAAAGCAACGGAATAATAAATGAGATGTGATGTAAGTATATCCGGTGTGATCATTTAATTGCGAAAAATACTTAAATGTAACTTTTTAAAAGGAAATTATGGGTGGTATTAGTAGTCTGTTTTTATTTTAAGATCATCTTAAGTGTATTAGTCTCTGCTAATACTGCTCTCTGATTGTAAGTCCGAATCTACAATAGGTGTTTTAAGCCTTAAGCCGTAGGAAAATGATCAATAATAATCAAATGCAAAGAGAATAATTGATTATGATTCGCCCATTTCTTATGGTTAAGATTTAAAAATCTATTGTAGATCCAGGCTAAGTCTATTAGTCTCTGCTAACACTGCTCTCTCAGTTTATAATATCTTAAGACTGTACTACCTAAACCAGTTCTAAAAAATTCTTATAAAATCTGACCATGAATATCACTATGTTAAAAATACATACTTCTTAATTTTACTACAGGTAAAACGCATTCAAGCATGGTATTGACTATTGCTATTACAAAGGAAAAAAAAATATAGCAAGTAATGTAATCGGTGCAAATGGTATTTATGAATTAAGTTCCTGATGTACATGAAAAGCTTCTATCATGACTTTATTCAGGAACTTCATTTACGAATCTTCTAATATTACGAAATTCTAGTTTGACAAGATTCTACTCTACAAGGTATTTGCATATGAGTTTCGCATATAATTTTAAAAATATTTTAAAATCCAGTATTTTTTTAGTATTTACAATATACGTAATGTAAATTAGTATATAAATCTAATTAAGTAATAAATAATAAATCTCAAATGTTCGTAATATTTTCAGAGATTCAGTACCTTTAGAGCTCAGTATATTATATCCACAATATGATTATAAATTAGGTATAAGTACATGCCGTCACGCATATTTTTATTTCAAGATTGGTGACTTATAGAGGAATCTACAATCTCAAGATTTACAAGTAAAGCGGTATCGAAGATTTAGCTTACAAGTGAAAAATCATGTGGGAAAACATATTTTGCGTTCTGTCGCGCGTAATTCAACCGTGAGTAAACCTGCGGTCTTTCCTAAAATTGTTCGTTCGGCGGAGAATCGTCGGACGTCGTTAAGTTCCTTTGACCTATGTTTGCGCGCGATCTCCTCTCCCCCTCCTCCTGCTGAGAGGAAAAATAAAATGAGAAAACAGGGCGATAAATAACGACGCTAAGTATCTAGGTGCGTCCGTGTAGTTACCTTCGCGCAATTATTATTCGCCCGCTGCGGCGAGACGAGAACGAGCGCGGGCGTTGTAAAACGCGTGCAAAGACGACTCATACCTTCTTGTCCACTCGACCATCCTTGTTGCTCGAAGAATGCAACGCGGTGTTTTTCCAACAAGAAGACGGTCGAAGGATAAAGTTTTCGTATCCCGAAGTATAATACAATCGTGTCGAAGATGGAGCGGTACGGATATATGCCTGAAAGGTTCCCGTCCATTAAACACGAATCTGCCAAGCAAAGAGATAACAAATTCGGCACGAGGATCACGTTCCAAATCGTTTTTAAATTTCAGAAAATCATAATCCGAGATAGGAATAAAAATACCTAAGGTATATCTGACGCCAATTAAATGCTTTGTCGCACCGCACCGCAGGGAATTTCAATAATAATGGATTGTCGAAACGCATCAAAGATTTTTGGTTGAACGGAACTGACCGACCGAGCGATAATTTTTAACAGTCTTACGACAAATCTGTACAAAGTGACGCCATTCGTGAAACGTCAAATAACTACGACTCCGTCCGTCACGTAATACGTCTCTGACGATTGCAAAGTGAAATTCGACGAAGGGGCACAATTGAACGATGAAGCCACTCGACCCACTTTCTTAAATAAGATCATTCGTTCTCCTTGATGCTCGCAATATTTTAAATTGGACAGTGCTCGAGCGAACGCATCGTACATGTCGATGTAATATCGGATGCTGCTGCTTTTTGCTGCAAAATAATCGACTGAGACCATAAGGTAATTTTATGGCTAGCAAATTTTTTTCTGAGATTTGACGGCCAGCTATTATTTATCGCAATTTCTTAACTGTCATCGTTAAATATTCTACCAATTTCTGTTGAGAAGAGAACTCGCTGCAAATCTCTCAAATCTACATTCTGACTGTTTATGAAAAATTGCTTATTCAAAATTTGTTTATTAATTTTCTGCAGCAAAAAAAAAAATAAACTCAAAATTCGTTAGAGTATCTGTAATTAAGAAAACTAATGACATAGTAATAAATGAAGTAATTAATAATATATAATGCAGGAATATACGCTGCATTCGATCGAAATAACGTTCGTTGTAATGATAAAGCGATGCATCGAAAACACATATTGTATAATCAATTATCGACACGTCCGAGGAGAACTAAAGTCTTTAAATAATTCATCCGAGACTTCGAGAATGAATCGAAGGCCGCTTGGGATCAGATGCAAATCAGATTCATTAGCGTTAAGCCGGACCGGGGGCGGATGGTAGAGTCGCCTGTACAACCCCTCAACGTAAACACTGCCAACGGCACTGCGTCAACCTTCGTTCCGTGAAGGGTTGTTATTGCGCGGTTATATCAACCCCTACTGGCATTCATCTCTTTCACGAAGTACATTTGCACTTCGTGCAAATGCTTCTTGCATTTTGGTTTACTCATGCGGAAATATTTAAAAATTGTTCTCATTCCACAGAAATTAAGTTAGAATTCATTTTTGCGCATTCAGTACATTATCATATAAATAATTATTAGAAAAATTATAAATATTACATTATACAATAAATGTATGTATAATGTAAACATGTAAAAAGTTAATTATTAAAAATTTTCTATTGATACATATTAAAGTTCAAAATGAACAAAATTATTTGCCATTTCGAATATATATTAAAATTATATTATGAATTATTATGTCATTTATTTAGAACAAGTATAAATTATATCATTATTTAGAGTAAATAATAAGTCTTAATATAATGAAGAAATGAGATAGAATGGAGAATCGATTATTATATTACTAGTATATATATCTCGTATTGTATATTCTCGATTCATATTTGCTCCATTCTATATGTAATCAGAGAGAAGAGCGTTAATTTATAGAAGTTGCATTCAATGACTTTAAACAATGATTCAAATACCTTTACATAAAGTTCACGTAAGAGACATAAAGCAAAAAGGAGTAATGAATATCAGTAAATAACAGTATGAAAAATAGCACGTTACATACAATGGATAGTCATGTCTGGTATAAAATATGCTTAAGCGGCACGAAGCGATTAGTCTCCAGTAAGAGACTAATCGCAAGTTCTTTCGAAATATCAGTTCTAAATAAGCTCTTGCGCTCTTTAAACAATAAAAATAAAATAAAATATACCTATACATCTACATATTTCAAAAGTAAGTGATATTTTATGAAAGTTATGCGAATTGCACCTGTTTCTTTCGCGTTCAAAGGTGTTTCTCATTTTAGATTTTTACTATTGCGAATAAGAGACGTATTTCTAAGTTTATTGAAAGGGCTAGATAATCGTGGCATAAAGCCCCAAAACACATCAAAAATCACATCGGTACTGTCAAGATGGTCGAAATCAATGATCACGCATAAATACTTCTGGATTGGGATCAAGTTCGGCACTTTTCCCTGGGGCGGGCCACGGGAACACGGAGATATACCCTCGAGATTACAAGGATTACGCGGAGATTGAATCACTTCCCAGCCACCCCGCACGAATGCCTAAATGTGTCTCCAGCAAGCTGTCCCTTAATCATTGTGTCTTTACCAGAGGTCGTTATCGCGCTTCCGATCCGAAGTTATACGTGTCCCGAATTGCATATCATCAGAAAGCGCTCGTTACCACGCGCCAGACCGGTTATTATTCATGCATTATAAACTTTTATCGATTCAATAAAAATAAGTTTGTCTTATGTGTTTTTAATCGTTTTAATGCTAATTTATCTAAAAAGATTGACAACAATGATGTCAAAATGTACAAAATGTGATTAATTACATTTAGGCCGGTATTCATAGTCAATTCTTATACATAAGATAAAATACAGTCTTAAGATGTCATGAATCAATCAGAATTAGCATCTTAAGACACTACTTAAGATGGTCTTAAAATAATAACGGACTATGAACTACTCCTGCTCTTAGATTTCTTTCTTTTGGCATCTACCGAATTTATAATTTCGTTCTAATTATTTCTGCAACATGAGAGAATTTAAATTCGATGCAACAATATTAGCAGCATTTTCTCTTCCACAAAAGAAATAAATATAACAAAAAATCGTAGTATATTCGTAAAGGTAGAGCAATCGCTAGAAATAAAAAGAGATTCAAGAGAAGGCGAGTGGCCAAAGTTTTTCCCCTTACACCCCCATCGACGAACGATCGCGTCAATTATGTGAAACGCGCGTAATGAAAGCACCGTCGTGAAAACCAGTTGAAAACAAACTCTGAAAGGATCTTGGCAACCCCTAATCAAGTCCCGTTTAATAAAACCGGGTCCGTGGATCCCCGAGTCTTGCACCCCCAGTGTCGTGGAAGGAGGGGAGGGGAGGGCAGAGGAGACGGGGGGAAGGAAGGGGGAAGGAGGTGGCGGGCTCGGCTAATCTGACTTTGATTAAACTTTTAGCGACATCGAAAAGGGTGCCGAGCCGATAGAAACGCGTGTACGGGGCGGCCGGCGTGTAAGTCGATTTTTATTACGTTCCGTCGCATACATTACGCGCGACGTACGGTTAATGGGTTTATCGACGCCGCGGGATTACGACAATAAAGTTTTCTGATGCGCCGAAAACCACATCCCTCGATCCGTCACGTTCATCACGGTCTTTCGCCGCGTTTGTTTGTGCATTAACGAATCTCTCTCTTCGCGTTTAATATTTAATAATATTACACGTCGAGGCGGGACGATCTTTGTAATTGTCGTTTGCAAAAAATTATTTATTGCCAGTCGACGTTCAAATTTTAATAACGTAAAGGTTGCAGTGTATAGATATACTTTTGTATAACGCGTTGGATCTGAGCACAAAAATTGTTGTAACACTTACTTTGATTTAAGTCGTGTCTTCAAGAGATGGCAATAAAGTCATACGCCAAAGCTTGTACGTTACTTACATCTATAACTTGAGTCTCTAAGTGTTACAATTTTTATGCTCAGACTCCAAGTCCCGAAATAGATGTAGTAAGTCTTAAGGAATCAATCAATTAGCCCGAATCTACAACAGGTGTTTTAAACCTTAAGCCGTTAGAAATTGATCAACTACAATCGAATGCAAAAAGAATAACTGATTGTGATACGTCTATTTTTTATGGCTTAAGGCTTAAAAATCTATTGCAGATCTGGGTTTACAGTCGAATATGAAAATAAAAAAGCGAATAAGAAACAAAAAGACAAGATATAAAAAATAGCAAAAAGCAGAAAACAGAAAATTAAAAGCATATTTTAGAATAGGCTTTAAAGGATTAACATCTATAGTGTTTCGAGACTAACGCATAAGAGAATCAACCAATTAGAATTTTTCATTTGAAAAAGACTGATTGATTAATTCTCTTATGGGCTTTCTACAATAAGCTGTTATCTAAGTATTAAATCTTAATCATAATAAATTAACCATAAATAGAAAGAAAAGATTCTAAATGCAAAAAAAATACGAAGACGATCGACCTACGCTGGTTAAATAGTTCATATGTTAAATTGCAATCTCAGATAAATCGTCCATTATAAATATAATCATAACATACATATTGTTAATTCATGATTAGCATCAATCCTTCCTCTTTACGCGATCAATTAAACACGGCATTCTAATTCATACAAGGGTAAACCTTACTACGCCATTGCCAATGTTGTCATTTTCTAAACACGTGAAAAGTATCACTCACTGAAGTAAATACGCGTTGTTATCCAGCATGAACTTCTACGAGAGTAGAACTCGAACCGGCTATAACTGTTGTTACAATTTTCGAAGATAATTGCATGATTTGAAACACTATTAAACGCAAAGCGATTCAACAAACATAAATACAATACATCGTGTCCTAGTGAGAAAATCACCAATCAAGCAAACGACTAGTAACGCTCTCTGCCGTTACAACGACGAAATCGAAACTGAAACTGAGACTGAAATTAGTCAATAACGCGATGTGCAGCATTACCGACGACGATATTGAAACTGCAGGTGATAAACACTACTGTTGGTAAAGTCGGAACAATTCGATCTCGAGTGAGGATCAAAGACTTGCTTCGCGAGATTGAAACAAGCAGATTTACTATTTCAGCAAAGTGATAATATTTGAGCCACTTGTCTTATCGCATTAAAGTACACTGATTACAATAAGAAATGATAAATTGCTCACTTCGTTTTGCTCGTCATCTCTTTCTCCTTCTCCTCCTCCTCCTTCTGCTGCTCCTTTTTCCTCCACTGCTCTTCCTGTTACTCCCTTACTGCTCTTTCATGGTATACACAATATGATCACTCATCAAAACACGGTTTTAGATTAACACGAACACGATAATCGAACGCGACGTACAAGATTCTACGTAACAAAAGAATGACGCGAAGCGCGATCACGTTGAGCTACGACTCTCTCGTGAACGTTGCACAAATTACTTCTGCATACGGACTTAGAACAGAAGTATTAGCAAACGTCGTTATGCGATTGACAAAGATATTAAGTCGTACTGAAACGCGAAATTACAATGCTACTTACGATTGAAACGCGTTGCGATGCCATCCGACGCGGAATCAATCCGTTCCAAGTCTGCAGCGAGAGAAAGATTCAAAAGCAGTGTTGCCAACTTCGCTCCGGTACAGTGCAGTCAATAAAATTGAGACGGTTAACAAAATAATTATTCAAAGAAACGCACTCGAAATGTATAGTATTGCATGTATATATATATCATATATATATATATCATATATATATCTTGTTTATTGTATTAAATTTCTTCACATTTTACACATGCAATACTATAAAATTTCGAGTGCGTTTCTTTGAATAATTATTATTTTATTAACCGTCTCTCAATTTTATCAACCGCACTGTATTAATATAATAAACGATATATATATATATACATATATATATATATATACATAGACATATACATATATATATATATATATACATATACAAATATATATATATAT